>BCHH01000010.1:440144-539661 GCA_001599595.1 Beverwykella pulmonaria | reverse complement strand
GACGGGACCGCTATGGCCCTCGAGCGTCTGGAGGCAGGGGCTCCATTTATCTTGCATAGCCGGCTTTATTGTAATCAAGTCTAGCTCTTCCCTCTTAAAAAGACCTCTTATCAGGCTGCGAGTTGGGCTGAATACGAGTGCGGACGCATATACTTGAAGAGGACTGTTCTCTATTGGCCGCTTGTGAGACATAATGAATCGGCGCGCATCTTGAATAAGTTCAATTAATGCAGGGGTATTTACTCTTCCCTAGTTTATGTTAGAATATATTCTGCATGAATAGAATTACTAGTTTAAGCATTACCTGGACTATAGCCTCAAGTTTCGCCATTGAGACTACGCCTTTTGATATGCTCTTACACAGGCTAAGAGCTTCAAGCCAGTAGAGGTATTTCTTCCTTAGAAATTCGTGAACAGCGCCTCTATCTTGCAGGTCAACTAAGGAATTCGCGGAAGAGCTAAGACTCCAGTCACAGAGGTGGTCAATCCAGTAGATACATGAATAACGTGACGCCGCTAAAGGGTCTGGGTCTGGCTGTTCCACCTGCCCTGCAGGATACCCTAACGCACGTAAGCTGTACATGTCTCGTTGGAGCGTCTTGGACATGACCTTGAGGGATTTTGAGAAGATGGAATAATAAACTTCTCCAATCCCGCAAGGAAAGACATCAAGGTTCGCTTCCTTAGATAAAAAGTCCTTAGCTGATTGGTGGATAATATAGACGTTGTCGTCTCGAATTGTGAGGAACGAGCCACACATCTTTACAATCGTCGCAGTTGTCTCTTTCACGTCAGTACCTTGGTTAGGTAAGTCTGCTAGAACGCAGAGTTCCTGCAGATGCAGAGGACGGTACGTAGCGATAACGGTAGAGAGAACTTGTCGGCATAAATCTGGATAGCGACGCTTCAATTGTTTAATCTGCTCCACCATTCGCCAATATACATCTTTCAACTCTGTCGGAACTTCTTCAAGGACCTGCAGTATCTCCCAGGCCATTACATCCTTCAACTCTTTCATAATGAGTGACACCCAGAGGAAAGTGCCATTAGCCTTCTGTTGTAATTTCTCCCGGACTAATGATTGAAGTAATCGGTCATGATGAATCTTTTCCAATTCCAGAAGGCGATAGTCGATGTAAGCGTCAACGGCACGGGATACTTGCCAAGCATTTTCTTTAAGCTCAAGACTCAGCCTCGTTCCGGAATCGTCAAGCCGTAGTTTTTGCTCGATGTTGGCGTCGTTGCGACTCGTAAGTATCCACTTAACACAAGAAGATAGAGACGACTTTTGCACGATGAAGGCTAATAGTTTCTCTAGGTCCTTTACACATTCGTCGAGCGCATCAACGAAAAAGAACGTGCTGCTTAAGCTCGGATCTTGCAGGATATCGGTAAAAATCTCAGATATTGCAACCCAGGCATTAGTATCCTCGAAGAGCACTTTTCCTGTCTGATCGTGCTTCTTCCGTATATGCGAGACGAGCGATGGCTGCTGGTTGACAAGCAAAAACAGCAGACCCCGCAACACGGCTGTCGCGCTGTTGATTCGTAAGTCCGTGGCCTGACAGAAGAAGTACGATAGAAGGGCTGTCTCGGCCATCGACTTGTTCAGCTCGTTGATGATACCGCAGAGCAGCATTGTTTTGCCTTTGCCAGGATCACCCTTGATCCAGAGGAGTCGGCTCTGTGGATCGTCCCGCCATCGCTGGAAGTCGGTGTTGTCGAGGATCCAGTAGTACGAGTCCTCCAGTAGTCCCCCCTTGGTGTCCTCAATACGCGCTTTGTCACGCCGGGGATCGGTGATGTGTAAGTCTTGGGTACACTTCTCTAGCTTGCCAATCTCGTCTTGGAGTCGTCTGAACGCTCCTCCTATCCCTTCGCCGTAGATGGGTGGTATGTAGACGCCGAAAATGCCCAGCAATGAATACGCTTTATCTTCTTCAAGCTTAGTCTGGCGGTGCTCTATCCATGACAACCGATCGTTAACGCTAAACTGAGACAGCAGGGCTCCTTGAAGCGCTGGCTCGGGAATAGCGGTGATCTCGTGTATTTGTTGCCTTAGCGAACATTTGTCACCAATTCGCTTGCGTTGCCGGGAAAAGAACTCGACTGAACGAGGGGCAAGAAGCTCTTGCAGTGTCCACCCCCGGGTAAACCATCGGCTTCTCTGAAAGCTAAACTCCCACTCAGAGGTGTCACCGTTCATTTTCCGCTTAGCTGTTGAGACATCCGACAGATAGACGTAGCATCGAGTTGCATTGCGATACCAGCGAAACATAGAGTTGATAGACTGCGAGAGTTCGGCTTTGTTTATCTTGTCAATACAACAAGTGTCAACCCAAAAGTAGTTCAAGCCATCTTGTCTTGCCTGTTCTCCACAGAACCGGATCTTCACAAAGCCAGGCTTATCCTTGCCAGTGCCATTCATCAAGTCTTCGAAAGTGACCTCCTCAGTGTCCGCTCCCCATGTATGCGAAAGTATCGCATAGGGAGGTATGTCCTTGTCGCCAAACTGAGTAAGGCTGAAGTCGCCAGTGTCGCAGCGTCGCAAAAGACGCATTGCTTCGCATGGAGCTGGACGGGGGCAAGTGGTAGGAATGGATCTCAGCCGAGTTTAAACGCGGCAGCCTAACTGAAGAGACGAGCACAGCAACTCGCTCAGCCGTTGATAATATCAGTCCTACCTATTGACGTTAGCGAGCATGCAGGAGAAGAGAATGTTGAGCCATACCGAAGAACCGCATCTAACAGAGAGACATTGCAAGAGTGCTGTGAACTGGCCCACAGTGTGGCGCGGTAAGGCTGAGCTGTGGTTGCAGGCTTTAGCAGATGGCAGCTTGCAAGCGACTGGACTAAGTTAAATATGCTTTGAGAAGTGGACGAACACCTCAGTGGGGCTGAAGTCGGCCCGATCGCCAAGACCCCGCACAGCCACAGCGTTAATGGTCATCATAAATAAATTACACCTTGATGATTACGTATGCTTGGGTCGTTATATACTAGCCAAAATTAGTAATTAGTTGGTTTAATCAACTAGGAGAGCAGCCTTGCATGAAATTGTGCGCGACAGCAGGCACAAGGCTCATAATAACTTATTAGCATTATAGCAAGGTTCTAAGGCCTAATAAGGCCACTCATAAGTATTATGGAGTGGTAAGAGCTTCAAATGCAGTGCTATGTCATTTTCGTTTTTTAACTACTACATGCTAATCATGCAGTCAAAGATCACACAAAAAACGCCAATCAAAATCCCAAACCATCCTGGGTATATGCGATAATCGTTGCTAACACATGTTGTTGGTTCTAGTATACTTCCAGCCCTACTATGGACAAGAAGGATAGAAGAACGAAGAAGAGAAAAATTCACAGTGAAAGGTAATGCTATAATTGGGGCCCCGTAGGGAACGAAGAAAAATCTCTGCTGTAGTGCTAGGATCCATCAAGGATCTTTGCGAAGGAATAGAAGAAATGAAGGCTCTTACGACTGCGCGAATATCGCGAGCGTCGCACAGAAGTTGGAACGGTTGTCTGCGTCCTTGGCGAGGCCAACACCACCCGAGGTGATCATGTTGACAGACGCCTTGGTTGATAAACCGAAGATGTTGACATTGGTAGACGTCTCAATCTGATTGATGTTCTCCTGGCAGTCCTGGGTGTTGACACATGTCTGCTCGTAGTTCTGGAAGAAAGAGTACGTGCCCGCGCCGTAGTTCCAGAGGCTGGTGCTGTCGATGATACGCGTGGCCCAGGCAGACTTGCAGCCGGGGGTAGTGCACTGACTGAAGTCGGGGTCGAAGTACTTCGCGTTGGTCTTGAACGGAACGCTAGCCGCAGGATTGGGCTGATAGTAAGGAGTTTCGGTCTGGATCGCTCCATAGAAGATGTCCTTGGCGCCCTGAAATTGGTATTGAACGAGCTGGGAGTGCTCGGAGGCGGTGCCGTAGAGCCAAACAGGGCCCTGGGATTCGATGAGCATACCACGGCCATTGTAGACGTCGATCTGGCTGTGGTCATCCTGGTCGAGCTCGTGGTCGGCGGTCCAGAGCCAAACGTTCTCGAAGTAGCCGCTAGCGGACTTGGTGATATGAAGCTGCATGAAGGAGCCAATGCACAGTGGGTTGGCATCGTGTTGGGCGGTCGGGTTCTTCTTGCAGTCAGAGGACTGGAGCTGAGTGCCTGCAAAGCCACCCACACGGAAGTGAACGTCCCAAAGACCTGAATCACCTGATGCTGTCTGGGCAATATTCCACTCCATGAGGATAGCACCTCCGGCAGGGCCTTGGGTCGATATGACTACGTCGCTCATCTCAAAGGTGCCCTTGTCGCCGCTCTTGGTACCAACCTGAAAGGCGGGTACTGGGTTGTCTTGATTCTGGAAGAAGTCGCCGGTAGCGAAAAACACGGGCCAGATCTCACCAACGATCTTGACATTCTTCTCAGCAGGAATGGTGATAGTCTTCTTGACGAGGTAAGAGCCGTGGTCGACATAGAGAACTTGACCGTCTTTGAGACCATCGATAGCAGCTTGGATAGCAGCCGTGTCGTCAGTTTTGCCGTCACCCTTAGCACCAGCGGTCTTGAGGCTGACGAACGAGCCGACGTCAACGTTTTCGTACTGGGGTTTGCTGCGCTCGAAGAAGCCGTTGTTGCCCTGGAGAGAAGCAGGTTTCTCGGGGGCACCAGTCATGTCACCCTGGACACGACTCTGGGTTCCACCAGCCGCGAGTGCGTTGCCTTGAGCCCATGCTTTTACCACTGAGCCACCTGCTAGTACCTGTTTGCCAGTTGAGTCCTGTACAGCGACAGTCGAGCCAGTGAAGTCGACATTGTCGATGATAAGGGTGCCACCCGTAGCGGGGACGCTGTTCTGCGAGAAGGAGGAGTTTACACCGATTGGGGTATTGACAAGCTTGCTGTCCATGAAGATGACGGAGCCGACGGTCTGATTGGCAGGGCTGTTGGCCATATCAAGCCCGACCTTGCAGTTGTTGATCGAGATAGACTTAAGGGTCCAGAGCCAGTTCCAGTTCATGAAAATAGCAGTGCCGCAGTCGTTGAAGGTGAGGTTGCGGGTAGTGAATTGCTGGCTGCCGAAGAAGGCACCGATACCACCACCGTTGAAGGTCAGGTCGGTCATGAAACCGCCGGAGCCATTGTCCATAAAGATACCTAGCTGCTTCGCGCCAGCCTCGCCCTTCGCCATGTTGAAGACAATGTTCTGAAGAGAAGTTGCCTGAGACACCTGCCAGTGGATACCAGCAGTGGCTACGTCTTGAATGTCGATGATAAAATTCCGAACCTGCCTATAGAAATTATTCTGGTTGGTGTACCAGTTCACTCCCCCGTCCGCGTACGGATCAGCGTCGATAACAGCCATGCCGACGAAGCTGGCAGCAGCCTTGATGGTGGGAACCTGCTTAGCATCGCCGATGAATTGGGTATAGTAGTATTGAACAATGGGCTTGCTAACGAGATAGGTACCGGGAGGGAAGTAGACGACGGCCGGGGTGGTGGTAGTGGAGTCGCACTTGAATCCGCAGCGGTTACCGTCGGCTACAGCGGCGTTGATGGCTGCTGTGTCATCGGTAGTACCGTCTCCCTTCGCACCGTAGTCCATGACATTGCGGTAGATCTTGAAATTAGCGTCCGCGCCGAAGGCTGCCTTGCCCTGCTTGGTGATAGAGGGGAGCCAGTAGCCGGTGCCAGCTGCCTTGGAGACTGGGGCAGGAGCCTGTGCAAGCGGTGCGGCGGATGTGGGGTTAACGGAAAGCAGGACGCGCAGGGCGAGGAGAAGCGCCCCAGCGCCAAAAGCTACCATAGTGGCGGCGGGAAAGTTGTTGAAGTTCGATAGAGTAAAGGTTTGACGGGTCGATCTTTGCCGCCTTAGAGAGTGTAAATGTCAGTGTCCTGCAAAGACAAGTTGTTGAGTGAGTTTCGTTTCGGTGCAGCTTAAGAACGAAAAAGGTAACGAGGTATGTTGTTGACAAGTCAACTGGAAGATGTGAGACACAGTCCCTGCGAAATGGAAGGTTTATAAAAGAGTGGTCGACACGAAAAGAATGACAATGTCGGCAATAGAACAATGAAGAATGAACAGGCACACAATGCTAGCAAAGGCTGCGTGAAGATACAATGCGAGGGGGAGCGTTTGTTCATATACGAGGCGAGGGTAGGGGTGCACCTACAATAGATTTACTCGGCCAATCAATAAGGATGTTTCTAGGCCTCCTTGTTTCACGTTTGGGATCACCGACACGCGCTGTTCGCTCTGCTGAGAACTCCCCACCAGCATTTTATATCGACAATTTTTCTGTTAATAGCGCTCCTATGCCTCCTCGTCCCCCACCGCGCTCGCTGGAGCGCTCATCAAGCCCTCCACATTCTCTGCAGCCTCACGATGCAGTCACAGAGCCATATTTTGGTGGAGCGCTAGACATTCAAGCCGGGGAGGGTGATTGTACCTCCCTGCCGCGGGGCACGAGTCCAGAAGCGGTGCTCGGAATGTCGAGCCCTTGCCGCATGCCAGCTCAGATTGCCGGGGGCGATGCTAGCAGGGAGGCTTGCACGAATGTTCCCAGTTGCGAGAGTCGCGGGCGAAACATTAGACGGGCGGTGGCCAGTCGTCGAGGCCTATTCGTGAGGTGGTCCGGGGCAGGCCAAGGGATGGAGTTCTGTACCTGACGGCTCAGCGATCAAGCGCGGTTTCATGCGGGCGGCACGCCACAGCCGAGTCCGCACACGTCCAGGGCTCTGAAACAAGAAACAGTCTCACGCTGGCCGCGTCTGTGGCCGCTGACTGGGTGCAATCAAATCTGCCATGTTGCAGCGCAGAGGCTGCCGGCGTCTGGCCACCACATGCCGGGCGACAAGAGAGTGAACTCGACGCGATGGGAGAGGGCAAAAAGCAAGACTGCTGCCAGAGCTAGAGGACGCGCAGGTCGATGCGCTGGCTGTGGTGGGTTGCGAGGGAATGAGAGCGTGCTGCGCTGTACTGTACTATGCCCACGCCGGAAATCAGAGCCCAAAAACAAGGCAGTGGCATCTCAGACCTCGGACAAATGACAGGTGACGATGTGGATTTGTCCGTGAGGTGAGAGGGAGATGCACACCCGCCACATCCTTCATTTCACCCAAGGTCGTCGGAGGATTCGCCGGTCCGCGAGCTGGGCAGGCAGCCTAACGGACTACGGAACAAACAAAGAGCGTGCCACGCCCATCCAACCTTGTTCCTCAGTGACAAACTGTAGACACCAACAACCCCAGGCAAAATCCCTTTTCGCGCCGGTCCCTGAATCTAACTTCAACCCCCGAGGCCGTGTGTGTCGATCGGTGCAGGCAGGTTGGGGTGAACGCGGTCCACTGCGGGGCCCCTTGCCTGCAATACATAGAGTGCAGGTTTAATTCGAGGGCAGCGCTGTACAGGATGTCTCATGCTTGGTTGATTTCCTTATTCTATTCCTGACCAATCATGACCCACACATACATTCATGGTGCCTTTTCTCGCATGATTCAAAACGCTTACCCCGAAATAAATTCAAAGGACTTTTGACTTTTGACCTCCATTTGCCCAGCAAACATCGGGGATATAGCCGCTGTGCAGGAAGGAAACAACCCACCTCGCCCCGCTTTCGCCCTTCACTTCAACCCAGGCGTTCCTTTTCCGTCTACCAAAAGTCGTGTACGCTCTCTTTTGTGGCCTGTCGCACTGACTGGTTGCTGTCGCCTTTCTGCTCATGTTGGAGCGTGCGAATCACACATGCAAGTCGTCCGATGCCCTCTTCGAGCACTTCTACTTCCTCCCATGCAAAACACACCCTAACGGCGTTGAATTGAGTCCCCGCATGCTCAGTGTCTCCGGGGACCTAGTCGGAGCGTTAGCTTTGGGAAGGCGGGCGTAGAGAGGTACGATGCTTGCTTACTTCGAACATCTCGCCCTGTGCCACCTATATACCGTCGTCAGTATCACTATTGCAAATCACGGAAATTCCTGTACTGCGCTAGGAGGCCTTACAATGACATTCTCCTGGTCCTTTGCCCGTTGCGCAACGACTGCGCCTCGGAGTGGGTGCGGCAACGTAAGCCAGATGAAATACCCACCGACAACATCGCGGTCCGCTTGCGGCACGCCGACGCCTAGTGGGACTAACTCTCTGTTGATGGCGGTAATCATCCGCTGGTAGCGTTTACCATAGCTAGGCTGAAGGACGTCGTAAACGTAACGCTGGAGCTCACCGTGTTCTAGGGCTTCAGCCAAGAAGGTAGCGGTTAGCTGTGACGGTGCACCACCAGAGCGACTGGACCCTCTACGATAGAATTAGCCTCGGTGTCAGCAGTAAGACATGTCACGACCAGCCCCACACATGTCGTACTCGTCACGGCCGGCCATGATCCTGCTCATATCAGAATCGCTGAGCCGCTCCATAAAAGGAAGTTGCCAACATCTAGATCACGTACATAAACAACCTGAAAGGGAATTCTCACGTTTGTGACACGCCGAATGCTAACTTCTTCGTTCCTTCGCACCATCCAGTCCTCAAGCCTGGACCGCAAATTTTGGAGAAGCTCGCATTCGAGGCAGCGTTGCCAAAGCCATCGGCGCCTTCTCTTTCGGCGCCGCCGTCGAGATAGCGGTCCACGTCGACAATGCGAGGCAAAATGGCCTTGTCGAGAGACAACGTCTGGGCCGTGAGACTGGCTGGCCACTGCAAAAAGTCATAGACGTCGTCTGTGATGATCAGGGCGTCGTATTCTCTCGCGAGCCTCACCAGCTCTTCCCTTCTCTTCAATGTCATCGTCTTGAAGGAGGGATTGGAGAAGGTAGGTACTGCATAAATGACATGACGGTAGATTTTCCCCCAGGGCCGCGGTGGTTTGAGATGCTGATATGGACGTCAGTGACGGACGCGAGGCCGAATTTCACTTTTCTACACCTCAGACCCTGTGAGCCGTTTGCCTTGGATTCTTCCCCTTCTTCCTTTGTATAAGACAACTCGTAGAAAAGAGGACTCACCGGCTCATCATTACCCTCGGATTTCGCCTTGTCCTCGCTCTTTTTGATTTCCTTTCTTAGGAATGCAATGTCAATACCTTGGTCGTCTTCGGGAACAGCCCTTAGCTTCGGCTGGAACCCGCTATCGTTGAAGATGCCGAATGCCAGCATATAACTCGGCGACACCATCCACACATTACGCGTAAAGACGGGATCCGTGAAGACCTGGAGGAGACACGCCATATTCTGTGAGGCCCCTCCCGTGATGGTGATTCGCTCGTCAGTAATGGGAGTCGGTGGGCGATAGAATGTAGTTAGCCAGGACGCGAGATGGGTACGTAACTTTGGATCTCCAGCATCCTTGCCGTACAGCATCGCCGGTAGGCCAACAGTCTTGCTCGTGAGTACATTGTGAGAGGCCTTCTCAAGTATGCGTGTCGGTAGAAGTGAGGTGTTCGGCCATCTAAAGAGCCATTACCGTTAGCACAGGTCTCTCAAAGGGGGAAAGCTACTAGCAGGCCCGATTGCGATTCGTACGCGTAACGTCCTGAGAGCCACTTGGCGGCGCTCTCGGCAAGGACGGTGCATGGAGCATTGCGTTGTGGTATGAAATATCGATGGACAAGGGGGAAAGGGGCCTGACGTGCCCTCTCAATAGATTGATGAGCTTTTGGGAGCTGGTCGCGGAGCCGACGACGTCCGAGAATGCTTGCATGATCTCCCCTTTGTCGAGCAGCAGATGCTCAAGGCAGACTATTGGATGGATATTGGTGGTTGATGGAGAGCATTCGTATCCCTGCTCGAATAGGAAAGAGAGGCTCAGCCTTCCGCGTCCGCGTGCCGGCAGTGGCTGGAGAGCGTGTAGCGGCCTGCGGTGCGCAACTGACTCCTGTTGACTGCTGCTCCCGATGCCGTCGGGGCCAAAACGTGCGACGGACGGATTGCTGTGAGATGATGGGATAGGGTGACTGTGCCGGCATAGCCCACTTGCCTGTGGAGGCAAATGATGATGATCAGCCACTATGACGAATCTTCCCGAGGCTCGAAAAGCTGCTATCGATAAGAGCACGTCTTCCCAACATCCCAACATCCGCCCTCTCCTTTTGTCTGTCCCACCCGAGCACGACGAGGTGTTTGGACAAAATGAAGGTGGTACGGCCACACAGCTCCGTGGCGCCAGTGAGAGTGCATACTGAACAGCCTTCACATGCTTACTGGCGGCTGCTCGAGCTGCCCGATTCAAACCATGCTTATGGTCACAAACTGTGCGCGTGCAAGTTGAATCGATGCTCAGACAGGCTCGCCGACCGTTAGGACCAGGCTGGGAGAGGATGATAAGAATAGACGTCAAAGCAATATCGAGAAATGGTGTGAATGCAGGGAATGGGACCACGTGATGCGGCGGGGCGGGGGAGCCGGGGGGTGTGGCAACCTTTGTCTTCCCACACCCCACGAGTCTAGCGACAGCCCCATCGGCGAGAGCAAGTGGAGCAAACGACTGTGTGTGTTGGCTTCAAGCCTCTTTGCCATTCCCTCCGGATTTCTGATCACGAATCCAGTCGGCCCTACAGGCCACGGGCGAAACGTGGTGTGAAAGAAAGCCGGGCCGGCCCAGCTCCAAGGCGCAGGTCCCAGGCGTCCCAGACATACAGCACAAAACACGCCTAGTCGGGACCCAAGAGCGCCGGCTGACAAGAACATAAATATCTCGAGAGCGATGTCGCGGCCAATCGTGAGCAGAGATCATGTTGACGCGTTTGCAGCAGCTGGCTGTCCGCGTCTGGATTACGAGGCGGCGAGTGGGAAATGCCCCCAGTCGGGATTTTCCAAGCGCGGCCTCGACAGGGCTGTCTGTCTAGCGAGCGATGACGCGCCCTCAACGTGAAGTCTCAGGTCGTCCAATTGGCACCGTCGCGCATGCCTCCGGTGGCATCATAAACCATGGGCCAGCCCCAACGCCTAGTTTGCTACACACTTGCGCCTCGCTCGGTCTACGCACCCGTAGCGACGCCTTTCACTACATGGACTGTTGTTTGTTATTCTTTTGCGCCATTTAATCGACCAAATCGCGACTACTTCCTCCACGACTACCACTACTACCACCGCCGCCGCCTCTCGTCGACTTTGAGTCTCTTGCCATGCCGCTTGACAAGAAGCGGTCGAGCCGCAGGCTCTCGTCGTTGTTTTCTCGGAGCTCTAGCTCTGACCCGCAGGAGACGGGCTCTGTAGCGTCCTCTCACCCAAACAGTCGCCTTCACAAAGCCAAAAACCGCCTCTCTTCAGCGACCCATCTTGCACCAGATTACCCCCCTCCGCCTGCTCCCGCGTACCACCATGCCTCGCACCCGCACCCTACTATCCAACCTGTTGGATACGCACCCGCCGCCCTGGAAGTCCCACCTCCGATATCCCATGCTCGCTCCCAGAGCCAGAGCCCCTCGCCGGCCCCTCTAGCCTTCACCGACCGACCGCGTACCGCCAACGCCGATGCTGGTGGTAGCATGTTGGCTCCCGTAGAAGGAGTCAAGAAGCTTAGGCGAAGAAGCAAGCTGTTCGGTGGTGGACAGAGCAGCGATGAGCGAGTCCACCAGCCTGGACAGGACAGCCCACTTGCCTGGGTACTGGGGCATCGTGGGAGAGTTCCTTACAATTTAGCACTGCTGCTAAGCGGGGAGAAGGTAAGGAACACGACCATAGAACACGGCCACATAGACTGACAAGTCGACGCAGGTTCCCGAACTTTGGGACGACGAAGGTGACACCCTTGTCTACCTCTTTCCACAGACCTCTGGTAGAGGGCCCTCTTTCCGCCTCGATTCCTCCGTATATGCAGCGTCGGGCATTATGACTCGGCTTGTCCATGGCCGACTCTACAGCGAATCCACAGCGGTACCCTACAACCAGCTGCCAGACCGAACGCTTCAAGGCCCAGCCTCCAATTACGATGCATCCTCCCGAACTGCATCGCCCGATGCAAGCATTCGGGAAGAGAGCTCAGATGGCTCCAAGGGATCCAGGACGCTGAGCGACGCTACCGAAGACGACCACACAGAAAAACACCTCTTCATGCCCATTTCCCTGAGCACCGACAACGCACCTGTCACTTATGCCGGCCAAGCCCCCAGACTGTCGCCTGGGGACATTGACACATTAGTTACGTATCGCAACTTCTTCGCCTTCCTCATCGGTCAGTCCTTGGTTGCTACCGAACGGCACCCCGATATCTTCGATGTATTCATGAGAATCGCCGACATTCTGCAGCATTATTCCTTTTCCAACGTCGATGGATCGACCTTTGGCGAAGTTGCGGCATCCAGCTTCGACGCCTATGTGGACGAGTTGAATATGGCCGACGTCCGGCTGAGTCGCGAAAAGACCATCGACGCCATTGTGCTTGGCGAGAGGATGCGTAACATGACGCTGTACACCGAGGGATTTGTGCATGCTGCCGGAAAGTTCGAAGACATCAAGGAGCTTCATCACGCCAAGTTTGAGTTGATCAGCCACAAGACTACCACGCGGATTGCCCGAGCTGCCATGGATCTGGAGCAACGACAGCAGAATATCGACACCAAACTCCGCGACTTTGACTTCCCGGCCATCTTCGCCGGCATCATGAACAGCGACACGGCAAACGAGAAAAAGATGATCAGGTTCAAGAACTGGAAAACCGCCTTTATGTCGTGCAGGTCCTTCATCCTGGACTACTACAAGGCCAAGTACGGTTCTTGGCTGCCCAAAGCAAAGTCAAAGAAGAACAACCTGACAACCAGCGGCCTCAATCGACTCGTGTTGCAAGACGTGTACCGCGAATTCACCAGCCTTTATGACTTGCTGGTAGATCGAACGAATCTGACGTCCAGGACCGCGGATGGTTTCATGAGCGAGGACGAAGGGACTGACTTCGAATCGGTTTCTCGCCGCGCCCTCCGCAAGGTCTTGAGCGAACACGACCGCAGTACGCCGCCGGTGCAACCACCGATTCCGTTTGATCTTCCCCTGTATCCTTCCCTCCGAGGATCAAGAGGCGACTATCCCTCTGGTGACGCGAAGAAAGACGCAAAGGCTCGGACAAGGAAGCTGAAGGGCGATGAACTGGAGCGGATGATCCAGCAGTCACACAACCCAGACTCGGAACGACGAACGCCATTTCTGGACGCATTTCGCCATTTCGAGCACAAGCAGGCTTCTGGCAAGACTATGGAAGAGCTTTGGGAGCTGCGCACAGGGCAGTGGCTGTTCATGTACGCCGTCTTGCAGTCTCTTCCGATGCTGGTTGCCGATGCGCCTGGCGTCCGTTTCACCGAAGGAGTCGAATACTTCCTCTGCGAGGTGCCAAGATCCGGGGCTCCCTGGAGCCGTGAAGACACCAACAGGGGACGTACATGGTTTGGTGTGGCAGGCGGGAGTCAAGTCGTAAGCTTGCCCACCGACATTGTCGAGAACGGCGTGGAAGGCGTTTTCCGGAGATCCCATTGCTGGAAGATGGCTGAAAAGTGGTCCCTCAACGACAACATGCTCGCAGCCGCTGTCCAAGAAAGCATCAATGCATCGCCACTTCCACCTCCACCCGGCCTTCTCGGTCCGGAGTCGGCTGTCAGGCCTCGGTCGTCGAGTACCAGTCGGTCTAATCGCGATAGCGTCATGATGCTCGGTCTTGAGGCTCTCCCCTTGCCTGCAGGCGTTGCTCCTGCGCAGTCTCCTCTGCAGCGACCAGCATCCAGCAATGATCCGAACAAGACCTTTGACGCCATTCTCGGGTCGGCTGAGCTGCAGGGGCCTCAGACGCACAAGAAAAAGAAGAAATGAATAACGAAGCGGGATGATTAGATTTATGGTTTTTGAAGATTTTCAGGGGATACTTTCGGAGAATGAAAAAAGAAAAGCGGGCATTGCATTCTGGTCTTGGTTTATTTTTAAATTTGCATTTGGCATCGGCATCAAAGCGCCACCTGTGGAAGGCATGGTGGAGTTTGCGGGTTCGTTTTGGTTTTGCACATAGGGGCGTTGATTTGAGATAGGCGACGGGAAGTCGATAATGCATAGAGACCGCAGCTCCATAGTACTTGTGAAAGATTAATCAATAGTGAACTTGAGTAGTTGGCTGTTCCGACGGTTTGGCGCGGCTTTATTTGACTTCTGCCAAGCCGACCTGTGTCAGAGCTTCCCGGCTCCGATTATCGGTCCCGGTCTTTTGTTATCACCCACAACGCTTGTGGGGCTTTCGCTCTCCCAAGAGCTCTCCCAAGAGCTCGCAGCTGTGTAGTAGTATCAATTGGTCTTGTCCTAACATCCATACTGCCGAACCTACCATGACCTCTTCACTTCCAGGAAACCGCGATCTCCCCGTCTCCCAGTATGACCTCAGCACATACTGGGGACGCGTGAGGCACTCCGCGGATATTTCTGATCCCAGGTGAGAAAGCAGCTCAGAGAGAGTCCCATTGTGCATGCTGGGTGTGGTGAGTACCACTACCTTTAGCTTTCAGCCATTCGCATATCACCCTCCCCCCGCGGGGCCTTCGAGAAGAATGCGTGACTGATATGTCGTATAGGACACTCCTCACCTCCTCCGCCGGCCTCGAGCATGCGAAGCAGCTAGTCACCGCGTATAAAATGGGGAAGATACGGGATATGAACCCCGAGCTATGGAAGGCGAAGAAGATCATCGACTCCACCATCCACCCAGGTACTGGTCACACGAGCCATTTGGAGGGGTTACAGGCACAGATGCTGATTCGTACATAAGACACCGGGGAGCCCGTCTTCCTACCCTTTCGGATGTCGTGCTTTGTCCTGTCCAATCTGGTCGTCACCGCTGGCATGCTCACACCGGGGCTTGGGGTAGGCATTCGCATTCGCAATCGCAATCATAAGGGCCGATGCTAAGACATCACAGACGGCAGGGACGCTAGGATGGCAGGTCACGAACCAGTCTCTCAACGTGGCCATCAACTTCTCCAATGCAAACAAATCGTCCCCGCTCTCGACCAAAACCATCATCCAGTCATACTGTCTCGCGGTCAGCGCATCGTGCGGCGTTGCGCTAGGCCTGAACGCCCTGGTGCCCCGCCTGAAAAGTCTGTCCCCAAACGCGAAGGTGATTGCAGGTCGCCTCGTACCATTCGCAGCCGTGGCGAGCGCGGGAGCTCTCAATGTGTTCCTCATGCGCGGAGAAGAGATCCGACGGGGGATTGACGTCTTTCCCGTGCTCACCGAGGAAGAGAAACGAAAGGTTGAAACGGGAGAACTAGAAATCAAACCCCTCGGAAGGAGCAAGAAGGCAGCAACGCTCGCGGTCGGCGAGACAGCCCTCAGCCGGGTGTTCAACTCCACTCCAATCATGGTTCTTCCGCCCCTCATCCTTGTTAGGCTGCAGAAAACAGAGTGGCTCAGGCAGAGGCCTAAGATGACGCTGCCTATCAATCTAGGTATGTGAGATGAAAAGACCACGAGTCCTCTCGCTAATGCTGGAATAGGTCTCATTCTCACAACATCCATCTTCGCTCTGCCACTGGCACTCGCTGCATTCCCTCAGCGGCAAGCTGTAAGTGCGAAGTCTCTTGAGCCCGAGTTCCATGACCGTGGGGGCAAGGACGGCCTGGTGGAGTTCAACCGGGGCATATGATGAAACTACGAGACCAATGGTTATATGTACAATACAGCAGAATGGTGGAGAAGAATTATGAGGCCTCCGACTCGACAAGAAGGAGGGAAGGACAGATATGCACAATGAGGAAACGATGGGCGACCCCCTGGTAGCCATCACCGCGGTGAAGCCATGCTTCTGATTGGTCGGTTAGCAAAGGGCGGAGAAACAGAAAGCTGCACGAACAAATCTACGAAAATAAGAGAATAAAATGCAATTCAGGTGAAACATAATCCTGAACACCAGCGAGCGGTTAATTGACCAATGTCTTGACCCTAAGTAATCAGCGTTTGGCGCGGGCTGCTGCGGCGGTGTCAAAAATGTCAAGGTGGCTACATGAAAGAGCCACGTTTCCGCAGGGGAGCTATGATTTAAACATTGCATGAAAGGTCCCGCAGAACCCACGCCGCCCACGACCTTTTATGCACAAGCACTTCCCATTGGGATACAATTCCCTTTCCCTTCTTTTACTGCGTGTAGCTTAAACCTTGTGCTTTCGCGTATTAGTGTGTGTCAATCCCATCGCCCACCACCAACAAATACATCCCACCTCGCATCCTCACCACCTCCCCCCATCCTTACGCACAATGGCTCCACCAGGCCGCCGGAGATCGACACCGTCTCCTCTCACCGTCCTCCTTGGACTCGTGTTCCTCTTTTCCTCTACCGCCTCCGCGGCGTCGGCGGTCCTGGGTATCGACCTAGGTACCGAATACTTCAAGGCGGCTCTTGTGAAGCCGGGCGTCCCACTCGAGATCGTCCTCACCAAAGACTCGAAACGGAAAGAGGCCTCGGCCGTTGCGTTTAAACCCACCAAGAGTGGCGCTCTCTCCGCCGGTGCCTTCCCCGAGCGCTTCTACGGCTCCGACGCTGTCGCGCTCACCGCTCGATTCCCTGGCGATGTATACCCGAATCTGAAAACGCTGCTAGGCATATCGAGCGAAGATGGTGCGGTCAAAACCTACACAGAGCGCTACCCCGCGCTGGAGGTCAGCACCACCGAGGGTCGCAAGACGGTGAGCTTCAATAGCGCCATTTTCGCCGCGGGAGAGGGAACTTTCTCGGTGGAGGAGCTGCTGGCCATGGAGCTGAAGAACGTGAAGAGGAACGCAAAGGCACTCGCTGGGAAGAACGTGGATATCAAGGATGTTGTCTTTACTGTCCCCCCATTCTACACTGTTGACGAACGACGCGCATTGGAGGTTGCCGCCAAATTGGCCGGCTTCAAGATCTCAAGTATCATTAGCGACGGGGTTGCGGTTGCCATTAACTATGCAACACCCAGGAACTTCCCCGTCGTAAATGAAGGAGGCAAGCCCGAGATCAACTTGGTGTTTGATATGGGCGCTGGATCTACTTCCGCGACCATCCTGAAGTTCCAGGGAAGGTCAGTCAAGGATGGGTGGAAGTCGAACAAGACCGTTCAGGAGATTGAGGTCCTTGGAGCCGGCTGGGACAGGACTCTCGGGGGCGACGCGCTGAACTCCCTTATCGTCAACCACATGATCGACGCCTTTGTCGCACTCCCTAGTGCAAAGAGCGCGTCCATCACGCCAGAGAAAGTCAAAGCTCATGGTCGCGCCGCCTCGAAGCTCTGGAAAGAAGCAGAAAAAGTCCGACAGATCCTCAGCGCCAACACCCAGACAACCGCATTCTTCGAGGGTCTCTACGACGACGTCGACTTTCGATACAAGATCACGCGTGCCGAATTCGAGAAGCTCGCCGCCGATCACGCCGCCCGAATCGACGGCCCCATCACCCGCGCTTTGAACGCAGCAGATCTAGTATTTTCCGACATTGACGCCATTATAGTCCATGGCGGCGCGACCCGTACACCCTTCGTTCAGAGTCGGCTTGAGAAGATCGCTGGAAAAGCCAAGCTCAAGTCTAACGTCAACTCAGATGAAGCCGCCGTCTTTGGCGCTGCCTTCAAGGCAGCTGGTCTCAGCCCTTCGTTCCGCGTGAAGGAGATCCGCGACAGCGATACTCAAGGTTACTCCGGAGGTATTGAGTACATGTTCGATCTCAAGAAGCGCGATGAGAAGATTTTCACTCCGGCAACTACAATTGGCGCTACCCAGAACCTGACGTTCCAGATGATGGGCGAATTCGAATTCGATCTCTACCAAGATGTGCAAGAGGACAGCGGAAAGGTGGTCAAGTCGCCTGTTCTTAACTTCAAGAGCGGGAATTTGACCAGGGTCGTCACCAAGATGATTGATACGGATGGGTGTGATCGCGACTCGTTCAACAACTTCGTCCAGGTTAGGTTGAGCCCCGTCACAGGTATCCCTGAGGTTACCTCCGCCTGGGTCACCTGCGTGGCTGAGGTCGAAGAGGCCAAGGGCGGTATCGTGGATGGTGTTAAGAACCTGTTCGGAATGGGAGGCAAGAAGGATCAGGAGCCTTTGAAGGAAGGCGAGAGCTCCTCTTCTGATTCGTCTTCTGCTACTGCTTCCAAGTCGACAAAATCGTCCAAATCGTCCAAATCGTCCAAGTCTTCGTCCACGTCTACGTCTTCAGGGGCGGAAGCATCTGAGACTGGCACGGCTGGCGGTAAGAAGAAGAAAGATATTCGATCCGCTATCACGTATACGGTCGTTCAAAAGGGCTACGAGAAACATCCCCGCAAGGAATTCAAGCGGATGCAGGACAGGTGCGTGTTCTTTATAGACTGTAACGCAGCCTCATTTACTGACGTATGCTAGACTTGCCGCTTTTGATGCCTCAGACCGCGCCCGCCACGCCCGCGAAGAAGTGCTCAACAATCTCGAAGCCTTCACTTACCGCGCGCGTGACTATCTTGACGACGAAGCTTTCATCGCCTCTTCTGCAGCTGACATTCGAGCCAAGCTTGAGGAGAAGCTTAACGCGGCCTCTGACTGGATCTATGCCGAAGGGCCTAACGCCGCAGAAGAAGTTCTGAGTGCCAAACTCAAGGAGCTCAAAGACATCGTAGACCCGATCCTGAGTCGCAAAGACGAGGCCGCCAAGCGCCCCGACGCCGTCAAAGCTTTCCAAGAAGCGGTTGATGGATTGAAGAGCATAATCCCCATGGTCAAAGAGCAGATCGAAGTCGTAGCATCCGCGAGCTCCAAAGCCGCCGAAGAAGCCAGCAAGTCGTCCGCCTCACCTACGCCTTCCGCCGAGTCTTCCGCGGATCCCCTCGCCGATCTAGAGGACGACGAGATGCTCAAGGCCAGCACATCCGAGCCCGCCGAACCCGCGCCCACAGAAGTTCCAACCATCTATACCCCTGAAGACCTCAAGTTGCTCGAAGACACAATCGCCAAGTCAACGAAATGGCTCGAGGAGAAGCAGGAGGAGCAGAAGAAGCTGAAAGACACGGAGGACCCCGCGTTCACGATCAAGGATCTCCAAGACCAGACCAAGAAGCTTAACGACGCGGTGATGGAGATGATGATGAAGAAGATGAAAGCGTTCAATGCGCCCAAGGCCAAGCCCAAGACGAAAGCGAAGCCCAAGCCCAAGAAGAAGGCCGCTAAGAAGTCCAAGGCGGAGAAGGCGAAGGATGCGAAGGATGCTGAGAGCAAGGGGCCGAGCGACGAGGAGCTGCAGGAAGCCCTTGAGAAGGCCGGTCTCAAGGGCGAGGGGATCAAGCTTGAGAACCGCGGCGGCATGAAGGATAAACATGGGAAGCCGTTGGTTAAGCTGGATCTTCCTGAGGATGCTAGTGAAGATGATATCAAGGAGAGTATTGATCGGGCGCTGAAACAGGGGAGGGAGCAGCTAGAGAAGGAGAAAGCCGAGAAGGAGGCTCGGCATGGGGATGAATTGTGAGGAAGTGTGGAGGAGTAGATAGAAGATCAAATAGGAAGGAAAAGCAGAAGGAGAAAGAAATGATGAGACGGAAGTTACATGTGTGTCTATAGAGAGCATTTTAGGAGTTTATGTTTGATCAACCCGTCTGTTCTTTGGAATGTTCTTCTTTTCACGCGAACGCTTGGGCGAACGCGGTTTGGATCGGAATAGCATATTTCGATATGTGAGGATTAGCTGAATGATAGACGGCGGCAAAAGGGTGACAAACTTCCTCGTGCCGCTGTGAGGATGTTGACAAAAGCGCGCTAATTCAACTTCGTGATAGCGCATTAGGGCTGAAACCACACCTCATCCGTCGGCAATTCCCTCCTATTCTCTCCTATTCTCGCCCATTCCTCTGTCTGTTCATTTGCTAACCTAATAGTGTCACAATGCTGGTTGAATACGTGATATGGTGAGGCTGTGGCATTGGCTTCAACGAAGGCTCAGCCGCTGTAGCCTGCAAGGGTTGGAATTTTATTAGGGGCTGGGTCTTCTTCCATTGTATTTTTGTTGACGTTGCCTTTTCTACGATTGTCTTTTTCCTGTTGGAAACTACCAAGAAGGGTACTACAGCGCCTGTATTGGAAAGTCTACAACACTACAAAGGTGGCAACCTACGAAGTCCACTTGCCCCCTCCCCCCCTTTTTTTTTCAGCAGTAACCTATGGAAGCCCAAACCATTTACCGACCGTTCAGCCGCGAAAAGCGGGAAGTTAGACTCTTACGCTTCGACAGCTCCCAAGAAAGCGGTTTACTCCCTTCTCATGAGTTACGACTTAATGTTTTAGCGAGCGAGTATATTATCCGAGATTACAGTTAATTATAGGAGATTAATAGATACAAAATTTCGATAATATGCCGTTGCCTTCACCCAGTGGGATTCAACTCACTCCGCGGGTAGGATACACAATTTTCCTCTAGTCTATAGTGAGCAGCTCTAACCCTTCCCAATTGATTATGCTATTTAATTCCTATAGTCGTACAACGAAACCCTGAAGTATCCTACATAGATACTACCTGTATCGGGTGAAGGTGCCACCGGGGCCTGACCAAACTTCTTTGTACTTGTATCCTCCACAGGCAACCGCTATGAACACCACAACAATAACAGTGCCGATGATTGCACTGGTTACCTTGCTGCTAAGAGTCTGCTTTGGTTTATTTTCAACTGACGTAGATGAACTATTGCCACCTAGTATGCATTAGAGATATGTTCTAGTTAAGTCGATTCAAACGAGTTCTTACATGCTACGCATGCCGGTATCTTATTCGTGTCTCTGAGAGGAGCTGGCGGCGTAGTAGAGTTGGCGTGGTCAGCGCGAATCTTTTCCAGGTCCACGTCAAGGCATAGGAGCAGCGACCTCTTCAAATCAGGGAGATAATTGCCAATGAACCCCTGCTCTTTCGTGACTTGGCCCACCGAATTCGTCAATGGAATAGACTCAAGATCTCCAGACGCACTGATCCACAGGCATATAGCGGCTCTGTTCGGATATGCAGAGCCAAGATTGCTGGCCGATTGCAGGCCCATGCAAAGGCAGCTTTCTGTGCCGTTGGTGAGCTGCGGTTGAATCTTGCCGTCGAGGTCGTAGAATGCTGCCAATTCATTACTACTTTTGAATGCATTCGTGGCTGTGTTGCATCTGTCGCCAATAGCCTTGGGCTCTGTGCCCAGACCGACTCCCAGACTTCCACATTGAGGAAGGTACTGAATCGACTCGAACTCTGATCCTTGGTATCCTTTGAGGTTAAAATACCATCCGTTTACTGGAAGATTTTTGAAGTCCGCGAAAACTGTTGCGACAAGAAAGAATAAGAGAAACACTACCCGCAGGAGCGTATAAATTGCTAAAGAAGAGACCATGGTATACAATTCCTTACTTGATGAAATGAGTAAAAGCGTTGAGTTTGTTGAGAGAGGGGAATGGAGAGGCTGGTATGGAATATTTAAACTGCTTTGGAGCTTCTCAGCCTGTACCCTCTCGCGTCGGATAATGTAATAGTGTTGAATGCCTCGTCCCTGAAATTTCGCAGGACATTTTTTTTTCTTTTAGAAAATTGAAGGTGAAGGCTGAAACTTACTAGAGTCCGCGATTAGTTACAAGTCTTCAAGGTGTTGCCACCTACCTTTTCAGCTGAGCGCCACAATAGCAGCGTCTCGAATAACTGAGCATTACCACCTTTGCGGCGAGTCTAAGGCTACTATTTGAATTGAAAACTGGACCGAAGCATCTTCATCACATATAGATATAGAAGCGCGCGCGAATAGTCTGGGTTTAGCTCTGCTGTGGTGAGGTCTAGACGTGAATTTTGATTGAGACCGTCCTTGGCAAAGTCCATTTGTGTGAAAGTAGGCTATCTCCCAACTCAGCCACGAAGCTGCGCTAGAGGAACTATCGAAAATGAGTCTCAGGAGGACAGCCGAGGATTGCCAAGGAGGACTTATTGGTTGCGGTCCGTGACGTCGATACTGTATCAAACCCATATGCTCATATCCTAATCAATCCCAAACCAAAAATCGCAGAAACTTGCGGTGGTACTGGATCTGCAGGCTGCATCGTCAAGACAAAGCGATGTGTAGGTCGCTGACTTTGCGTTGACGTTGACTGCGTCTAAGGCCTCCTCCAGCTTTTCACTTTCACCTTCACTGGTGTCCATAATATACAAAACAAGGCCTTCCGCCCAACCTATTCCTACCCTCCTAGACTCTAATCCACTACGAGAAATGTATGCATTTCCTGTGTTTCTGATGTTTTTAAGCCTAATCAAGGCGATAGTCTTAGTTCCGGTGTCCGTTTCTCACAATTCTACTGCTCTCGGCTTGCTGCTTTTGCTTAACTAAATGGCTGATCCAGACCCAACGCTCTTAACTACCAGCCCACCCAACCTGGTTACTCTATCCAACCACTCCATATGGCACACGCCGACTTCAACATTTTCGTACTCTTTGAGCTTCATGAGGAGTCCGAGTAGGCATATGTGGGGCACATTGGTGCATCAGCCGTGGACCCGCTGCCTAGCGAGGGAAAAGAGGAGGAACTATACGGAAGAGGACAAGGACTTTTGCCTATCTAACCATTTCCGGTCATTTGGTGAGTTTTGGCAACTGTATGCTTGTTGGATCACACAGATGAGCTGACTGTAGTTTCTTCTAGTTGGGTGGCAAGCTGCCAACGGTCCCCGAGAGCTTCTTGAGGATCTCTGCATCGCTAAGATCAACATGAGAAAGAGTAAACGGCATTATAGCTGAGATAGTATTAAGTAGGTGTTCAGTGTCACGCGCTGCCAGTCCGTCGTTCATATCTAGACCTATGGTGAAGTATGTGGGGTTTGGTAGTCAACAAAGAGTACGGAATGGTTTCGAATTCGCAGATTCCAGTAGCAGCCTAGCGTATCCTTAAGTTTGTCCTGGCACGCAGGCAGAGGTTACCCCGCTAAAAGTGTCTGGTTTTGAACCCCATGCGGGAGGTTACAAGAATACCAAATTTTAGCTTCACAGGGGCCGTTCTAGTTTCCGCTGTGGGGTCTTTCTAACCCCTGGGTCTCGCTATATTTGTAAAATATGCTTAAAGGTGATCCCAACGCCTCAGTCTACTTCACGCTCACCCACTTTTGGCTCTTTCTCGTAGTTAGGTATCACTAAGGTAGAGGAAACTATGGCTACTGGATAGCTGCAGTTCCAAAGCTAAATACATTTGCCCCGTTGCTCATTCCGCCCTATTCCCCCTTCTCAAAAGCAACGCCCAAGCAAACCCTGCCCCGCAGTTAGCCTTGACATTTCACTCGCGGAGCCTCGCAATTGGATGCCTCCCGCTTCTGCACGTAAAATGCCAACCAGATGCTTCCACGTCAGTTAGTTTGCTAGACGTTGCGTGACGATATTATATATCGCCAGCCCGGAAGGCCCTCGGGCAGGCTACGGGCCAGCCACGGGCCAGCCACGGTTTCTCCACAGGATCACATGACTTAGATGTGATCACGTGACTTGGAAGATCACGTGACCCTGCAGGAATATATAATCTCCTCGACGACCCTGAGTCAACCTCAAGGATTCGTCTCAATACAATCGTACACCTACATTCAAGCTTCCTACTTACGAAAACCCTCACACGTTGCTGCCTATTTCATGCGGCACAGCCTCGCCTTTATCAACTGCCATTTATAAATGGTATTCTCTATTTCCGCTCCATTTTGCAAGCTTGTCACGAGCAACCTTCTCCTCCGGGCCATCCTCGGCCAGCCTTCGGCCAGGTCTCGGACCACGTGATCTCCGGTCACGTGCCGATTTGTATATAGCTTCCTTCCGACTCCTGAGTACTCCTCAAGGATTCGTCTTGAATACACTCTATACCCACATTTCGATCTCCTGCCTACAGTCTCCTTACAAAGCTCTGGTATAATTCCCGTTTTGACTCGACAATGGCAAAGACGAAGGGAAAAGCCACAAAGAACGTGGCTGTTGAGGAACTGCAGCCCGTTCCTATGCAGCGGCCCAAGACTTCGTGCGGCATCCCTTTCCTATCATTTCTAGTATTTGAATGGTGACAAGCTAACTGTAGTCTACAGTCCCTACAACAGCCCTCTTGCCAAACTCTATATTGGTCCCAACCAAAGAAAGTATTACGTACAGCGAGACCTCTTGCAACACCCCGAATGGATTAATTCCTGCTCCCGTTTGGGTAGCTCATCTATACACTTGCCTTCTGTAGATGAAGACACCGGCCATGTATTAGTCCATTACCTATACACTGGCACTTACCAAACGCTTGACAACACATATGCTTCTACGGCTGATAACGGACGTGTTGAATTCAAGAGAGCTGTTCTGGCCTACTTCACTGCAAGGACTTACAAGCTAGATGGCCTGCAGGAGCTGGCGATTGAGAATATTGAACATTGTGGCATGGAAATGACAACCTTCGACATCTTTGACATAGTTAACCAAGAGTGTCCAGGATTTCTGGATAAGGCTGACTGGTTCTATGACTACTTACAGAAGAAAGCTAAAGCTGCGCTTAAGAGCGACTGCACTTCGTTTGCAGAGGGTGCCTTTTTGGATCGCATTAGCAATGTAGAGCTAAACAAGATCCTAGTCAAAAGCGCTGTGGAACTCTACATTACCACGGTCTCAGGCATAATCAAAGAAAAAGAAGGTTCTATTCAGAGAGTCTCTGAAGGGATTGTCTTTAGCGTCGAAGACAGTCCATCCAAAAAGACTCTAGTAGAAGAAACCCCTACAGAAGAAGCGACGGCGACAACTGCCGCCAACGACCTTAGCTGGGCTGACTCCGTGGCGGATGACTGGGGATCCTTATCACCAGCTGCGGGGAAGGAGAAGAAGGGGGATAAAAATGGGAAGGTTCGCTTCAATCTTGGTTACTTGAATATACGTTTCATTCCGCTAACCTCACGATAGGCAGCCGAGGCCGCACCTCCACCTCTACCTAAACAGCACGTCACAGACCCAGTCATAATATTTGACGACATTAATCTTGACGACTCGTGCGGTGGTGCAAAGTCTTCTGGCTGGGGATTCGGCGGCGAATCTGGGCTTGACGGTTCGAAAGAGAATGAGGAGGTTAAAGATGA
Organism: Beverwykella pulmonaria; assembly: GCA_001599595.1. NCBI lineage: Eukaryota > Fungi > Ascomycota > Dothideomycetes > Pleosporales > Melanommataceae > Beverwykella > Beverwykella pulmonaria. The sequence goes on along the minus strand of BCHH01000010.1, from coordinate 514,609 downwards.
CAAATTGTGGGATTCTACCGATAAGAAGGCGGAGGATTCATCCGGATCCGAATTCGACTTCAGCTTCGCCACGTTCAATGACTCTATCCAGATTGCAGTCCCTGCAGTAGTAGAAGAGAAACCTGAAGATGACGGCTGGGGATTTGGATTTGGATCCAAGAGTAAGTCTACGAAGAAAAAGAAAGGGATGAGCATCATTGTCGATGAACCAATTGTAGAGGAGCCTGAACCCGTTCCTGAGCCTCTGAGAGACGAATGGTCAAAGGACAAGAAAAAGAAGAAGAAACGTGCGACACTCATTGAGGAAACACCATCACCGCCTCTGGAACCCGAGCCAGCGCCTGAGCCTGAGACTGTTCCTGAGTCCCCGAAAGAAGAATGGTCATCTTACACGTTTAGCGACGCAAAGGTCAAGAAAAAGAAGAAGAAACGTGCGACACCCATCGAGGAAACACCACCTCCACCACCTGATGATGCCGAGCCTGAACCTGTACCTGAATCTGTACCAGACGCTTCACCGGTAGATGATGGTTGGGGTTCATTTGCATCAGCTGTAGCCAAGAAAATGAACGGCAAGAAAGGCGCAAAAGAAGAACCTGTAAATGCCCCCAAGCCTGTCCCCGAATCAGAACCAGAGCCGGTAGTTGTTCCAGAGCCTGAACCTGAGCCACCGAAAGAGGATACAGTGGATTTATTCAGCACCATTAGACTCAGCACCAAGAAAAAGAAGAAGGTAGTAAAACTTAAAAATCGGGTCAAAACGATCCTGCTTGACCCCGAACCCGAACCGGCGCCTGAGCCTTTCCCTGCGCCCGAAGTCTTCCCTGCGCCCGAAGTCGCCCCTGAGCCTGAAGTCGTTCCTGGGCCAGTAATTGAAGAGAAGAAAGACGACGATCTCTGGGACCAATCTTTTTGGGAAACTCCAGGGGCGAAAACCGTCAAGAAAAAGAAGGGCAAGAAATGCGTGAAAGAAGAGCCAATGATTGAAGAGCTCCCTCCTCCACCTCCAGAACCTATACCAGAGCCTGTTGTTGAGGAGAAGCCGGTTGATAGCGGATGGGGTGCGGATGATGGTTGGGGCACACCTGCAGCAATGGTCCCGAAGAAAGGAAAGAAGTCGAAGAAGGGCTTGATTGCTGCGGCTGTTCCTGATCCACCGAAGGAGGAGCCCCTTATAGAGGTAGCTTTTCCTAGGCCTGTAGCTGAACCACCGCTAGATAATGGTTGGGGAAGCTTTGGAGTCCTTGAAACAACTACAAAGAAGAGCAAGAAGAGTAAGAAGGTGGCTGGAGAGCCTCCACTACCACCGCCGCCGCCTCCACCTCCAGTTATAAAAAAAAAGGGCGAGAAAGGTTCAAGTCTCACCCCTCCTCCCGCCCCGACGCCACCCAGTGAAAACTTAGACGATGGTGGTAATCTCACTGCAGATGCCCTTGAATCAGAATATACCTCTGCACAATCTGAGGGTGTTATCCTGGAACCATTTAGTCGCAGTTTCCCACACCTTGATACAGACTTAGGATATACCAAGGAGACTGAAAGCGGCCTATGTCCCACTCGTGCCAGGCATCTACTCGAAGGAGATATGTGGAAAGATTGTAGGCAGTGCCGGGCTGTTCTTCGCCAAGTTGCTATTCAGCTTGCAATTCACGTCGATGATGATGATGGATATGAGATGGTGGATCGGGTATTGATGGGGTAGAGGATGAAATAAATCGGATTGCTTGGAGAAAAGATTGGTACCAACGTAAATTCTACTCCATGCCATAAAAGTGCTCGAGGTTAGCAGCAATGGCTGAATAACAAATGCGCTTGCAAATGTATCGCTTAGAGCACTTTAAGTTTGCAGCCGAGCCAGGCCCCTCCTTGATATGTTGTAGGTGCTTCCTCTTGAAATGTTTGCTTAGACCCCCTGATGTATGAAACTCATATATGCGCTCTGCTATCGGCAGGTTCTTATCACCTAAACAATTGTAACATATCCTCAGCCTCTTCTCCTTGTATACCGATACCTTGGCTGCTTCTGGTGCTTTTTCGACACACTCTACGTGGCTCTTGGCCGTGTGATCAATGAAATGAAGCACTTAATGCAGAGGAAGCTACGGAAAGACGGAGAGAAACTCACGGAATCCTTATTCATGTTCAACCAAGGGAATCAATGGTGGCCGAAGTTCGAACGCCTCTGCGAGGAACATCCATTTCCAGAAGGGTTTTCAGAAGCTTTACCAACTTAGATGTGTTAACCGCATTGATACAAGATGTCCTTCCTCCAACAGTAGGCCCGGATATGGTGTTTACCATCCTTATGCCAGCACAGTCTAATACATTGTCGAATCAGCCGGCCATGCTTCCGCAGAGCATTGGGCCTTTGCAATTCAAGGACGAGCTCCAAGTCAATGGGAGCCTTGCGGCCTATGCAAACTAGATAACGATACGGTTGTTAATGGCGTCGGGAACCTCCCAGTTTCCAACAACGAATTCTGGCGTGAAATAACTATGCCAGCGACCGTCATGGGTGTCGTCCTGCTTTCCATGTTTGCGTGCGCAGCGCTTTTAAGTATAACAATCGTTGGGGCATCCTCAGCTCTGATTACATGGATTGGTGGTGGGTCTTACGATATTAAGTCTGTCATGGAAATTGTCCATCAATCTGATTGTTGGAAGATTAAGGTTCCAGTTTTGGGAAGCGAGGAAACGTATTGTTACGAGACGTGGGAACTTTAAAGGGGCTTTGATTATTTCTTCGATAACTTCGACTTCTTTAGGATTTATCTGCTATTCATAGTACAGGGTGATTACGACAACTAGGTAAAGGAAAGCAGCAATATAGGTAATGTTCACGCAAACTCACATATCATAACACGTTCGCTCTGTCTTAGCTATCTGTGAGCCAAAATTCCGTATCATAGACCTTTTAGGGTGTAGGAATTATCTACTAAGGTGTCCAATATACTGTAAGAACTCCTGTTCTTGGTGTGGGTGAAGAGTGCGTTGATTATCTGCCTGGATAGCGCGCGACGTCGATATGCCTTGGTGTCTCCGCGCCAGCGTTGTACGCTCAACGCCATACTCTGCTGCAGTCTGCATGTAATTAATCTTACCCCCAGGATTCATTAATTCTAAAGCTGTAAACGCAGCCTTAATTGAGCCCATATTGGTGGAGTTATGTGATGTTGAAGTTTTGGTGTTATCAGGGAAAACCGGCGTCGCGCCAATTAATCGTGTCCACTGAGGCGTCACCAGTACACGCGTGATTTTGAAATCTGATGGGTCGACGGGCTGATTTAGGGAGTCAGTCGATCTGACCCTACTTCGTCTGGTACGCTTAATGTGCGGATATTTTCAATTGGATGCAGGTCGAGGTGGTGCGAGTGCGAATCGCACGAGGTGACGTGATCTAGAAAACTCAGAAGATCAAACAATAAGCTCGAGTCGTCTTGAAGAGCATGGAAATTCCATCAACTAGATATTAACAATTGCTCCTCTTGTCAATCATGGCTAGCCCTGGCGGATGGACAAATAGTGGTATTGAGTTCTCAGCCACGGAGCATGGCCTTCATTTCTTCTACTTCAACAGCCACAGGGTTGAGGAGCTACCATTGGATACCTTATCATCTACAAAGAACCTCGCAAATACTCCATCACCAAAAGGCCCAGGCATATATGTTTTGGAGTCCAGAGGAGGGAGATGCGTCGGAATTCAAGCGACTGAGGACTATGTAACAAATGTGTGTGCCAAATGGGGTATCCCAGTACCGTTCTTGCAAAGGATTGTGGCACCTGGATCCCTGCCTCGTTTGGAGTATTTTCTCGAGCAATCAGAATCATCCACAGGAAACCGCAAGCTTAACGGTATCAATGTTGGATTCCGATGGGGACCTGGCCATTCTAACTTTATCCTTGCGTTTGGACGATACGATGTCGCAAATTCGACTTTGATGATGTTTTTATCATCAAAAGATCTCCTGGTCTATGATGTTTTGCAGACCAAAATCCTGGCTTTCCCTTCGGTTTCGGACTTGATACAACGCTCAAGGATTGAACTGGGTGAACATCCACTGATGTTTATTGGCATTCTCTTTGAATGCTGCGAGCGATATATAGATTTATGTTCCCAGCAGTACAATATGAACATGCTACGGAGGGGACATTCGCTAGGATCGTTCTACTCGCCAGATTTGGCCCAGTGGCTCGACGAATGGGGAATTAATGCAACTAAAGAATCCGGGAAAAGGATTGACCTTTTCTCCAGCTACAACGATGTAACTTGGGGTAGAAAGATCTGCCAGGAGCTTATCGACATTGGTGGACAATATTTGTGGCTCGCGGACCACCTCGATCAGTCTTATCACTACAATATACCAATAAAGTTGGTCCGGGATGCAGTCCATCGTGCCGAAATTCACGCACACACCTTTACCTACTTGGAAAAGGTGATAACGACGCAATTCAACTATCAATACAATTACTTCATGCAAAAGGATACCGAGGCGACAATACAAATATCGAAATCTTCAAAAGACATTGCAGCTGCCAGTCAAAGAGATAGTGCATCAATGAAAACTGTGGCATACCTTACACTAGCTTTCCTGCCGGCAACTTTTGTTTCAGCGATATTCTCGACAACTGTCTTCGATTTCCAGCAGTGGCATGGTGCTGCAAGCTCTCCCCAAGTTATCTCTCCGGGATGGTGGGTTTTCGTCTTGAGCTGCGCTACGGCAACTGTCGTGACGCTTGGAATATGGTTCCCTTGGCACGGTCAGAGAAATGGGATACAGAAATGTCTGCGAAAAGTTCAGGAAGATGAGAGAGGTATGCAAAGTGTCTAAGTGCTGCACTACATTCTAGGACGGCTCTTATTCGGCCAGGCGGGATTGGCCTTGGGCTCGTGCCCTTCTAGAAGGAAGGAATATCCGGGAGTGTCAAGGCAGCCTTCACCGCGACTTACATGTTGGCGACCGCTAAGGATGAGCTGTTAAATCAAGTTAGTCTGATTTTTGTATGACTCATAAGCTAAGTATGTGGCCGCTCGTCAGTTCTTTATCTCTTCCTGCACATCAATCTTCAACTACACCCACTGTCATAGCCATGGCCTTCTTCTTCAACAACCGCCAATACCAAACCTTCGCTGAAATTATCGACGCCCATCAACGGCTCGAGGATGATCCAGAGCAACTTAGCCTTCAAAGAGCCCAGCGTTTCAGCGGTCCTCCACTGCCCTGCCCATCATCAGGCGAGACGATGCAGCCTCCGAGTCCTGGTGAAGGTTCCACCACTGATGAGGATGCGCTTGTAGCCCGGCGTATGGCCGGCATCCAATCAACGCCGTACGGGCAGTTTAGGAGCCAGTCGATCAGAGAAGGTGATCGGATTGTAGACCAGGTTGGGAAAAGGCGCTACGGACGGAAGCAGACGCTGCCAATGGATGAAACGGCTGACTTACAAGCGAACGGCGATAACAACGTCCGGGCCCGTTGGATAGAACAGGGCATATGGAAGGAAGAATGGGGCCCGGCCTGGCCAAAGGGAGCCAGACCATCTGACTATGAATGGTGTTCCTCACGCAAAAATACAGAAGGACCTTACCCTTCTACCACCTGGGGTCATGAAAAATACGTACTAAAGATGCCAGAACTGGAGCCGGCACCGGAGCCGGCACCGGAGCCGAAGACCATGCCCGTTCAGGATGTCTTCGCTGGATGGGGGGTTGGATGGGGGCAAAAAGAACCAGATACTGCCGTGGAAGGATCAAGACATGCTTCTGCACTAGATGTCACTGAGCCGCCAGAAGCTACGCCTAAGCTCGATACTTCAGCATCTCGTCCCTACCGCCAGTTTTTCTTTCAAGTGTCCAAGGAGTGCGAATGGGTAAGAGACGAGCTTGAATACAAACAGCGTACTGGAACGATTGGCATCGAGGCCATGGCCGACGAAAACGTCAATGCCATGGCCTGCGAAAACGTCAAGAAGTTTTGGATTGAAGACGGGATTTGGGATCCTACATGGGGCGAACTGCCCGGAATGACCTGGATACACGAGGATGATAGAGAGGAATACCTCCGAAAGTCTAAGCCGCAGCCTGATGCAGACAGTAACGATAAAGCACCCGGTCTTCCCAGCCCTGAGTCTCTCAACTCGAAACCAACGCCTAGTCTAGTGAGATCAGGGGTGTCGCAATCGAAGAGCAAAGTAGACCACCAACCGCAGCCGAATACTCGTACCAAAAAGTCGGCCGGGTCGCTCAACAATACCAAACAACGACGTCCCACAGTCATGGATCAGCTGTTTGCAACTAAGGTTCTCCGGAAAAGTGCGCGCATAGCTGCGCAGATACAGAATACTCCAGCCGAGCGCAAGCGTAAGACGGTAGCATCCTCGACTAGCGATTCCAAAGGACGATCACGACCAGTACCTCGCGCCACGTCTATCGTAGTGGGCAATAATCGGATACAAAAACGGAAATGCTGACCAAATGGCGGGATGCAAATGAGGCGGCGGTTAAGATCATAGTCAATTCAAGATACATTTGCAACCTCGATAGGTAAGTAGAATCTTGCCTACCAATTCCAAACGCTAAATTTTTAGAAGAAAGCTTTACCTACCATCGAGCACCAGCATTCCACACTTATGCGACCAGTTTCCTTGTCATCAAGATTGCTTGATGAGTTCGGGTCAAGGAAGAGAGAAGGCGCTGGGGAAAGAGCGCCCGAACGCGCTGACTGGCGTGAAAAACATGGCGTTGGTGCTGCAATATCAGGGGAAGTATGAGAAGTTGGGATGCACTGGCGAGCGCTAGCGGAAAAAGAAGGCTTTAGGGAAAGAGCATTCCCACCCGCTAGTTAGCGTATACTGCTAGACTTTCCTTTTCCATTACGAGCAATAGTATGAAGTTGCTTTGGTACTATACAAAAGGGCAAGCAGTGGATACGAGCCTGTGCTTAGGCCAGAGCATCCTACCACTGTAGCATGCTTTCAGCATCTCTAATGCACAATAATGCTGAATAGCTAATAGTTATTTCTGTTTGACAATGAAAGAGGCGCGCTATGGTTACAATAATGTTTTCATAGTTCATTTCCTAGGCAATGAAGGTGTCTACAAACCATCTGCGGCACGAAGAAAGGTGTATAGGAAATATGCTTAGGGAGAATGTAGCCTTGATTTGATTTAGCGGAAAGCGTGGGCAGAAAGTGGCACATCGCAACCGCTGCTGGTGGGGAGGACGGCCGGCCTGCACACCCTTGTGAGGTGGCGAGGTGGCACAAAAAACTTCTGATTGTTTAAAGAAGAGAATATTTGAATCCTTGCAGTACTGTAGCTGCCGCTGCACGATGGTGCCCGTTGGCTATGTCAACCCCTGAACGCACCTCAGCGACACTACCTCTGGGCCCGCCAGCACCTAAAGGACGCGCCAGGAAACAAATTGCAAAGATACTAAAGGCCCAGCAGGCGATAGGGACACAAAACAGCATACTACGACTAGCACAGAACGATCGGCATACTACTAGAACCTAGAGTGTAACTTAGCTTAAACGGCACTACAATGTATCACAATATGCCCACTCTCGCCTTCCTCATGTCAACAAGGTTACTTGTCGCGGGTTCTAGCCCCTGGGATAGAGATTTCGAATGCGTCTCATTCTAAACTGCAGGCAACCTACGAAATCGGAGCACGTCGGATCCGTCCCTAAATTAACGACCAATTTCTTCTTGTCGTGATGTGACGGAGTAGATAGAAAGGAAGATAATTGATATTGATTCTACAGAGGAACTACCAAAGAGATATAGTCTTACCAGGCAAGCTAGGAGCCTGCCAAGATAGTGAATCGCAAACATAAAGATGAGTCACATGAGCAAACACGGAAGTGAGTCACATGAGCAAACATAAAGTTGTCTCATGTGCAGAGTTGTCAACAACCAACACTTCGTCAATATTGTTGTTTGATTTTGGTTGGTTCAACCAATTCAACCAATCAAAAGTCGCTTGCTGTAATTTCGTCAATCAACCAATCAACATCATGAGCCGAATATTGAGAAATATTGGTGTTGATTGACAAATAAGCGAGGGGTGGATACCTGGGTGAGGCCAATGGGAACGCTGCAATAGCAGCTCAAAGATGGATTCTTGGTGTTGAATCCTGCTTACTAAGCACTGTTTTCGTATGATTCTCGTGTACCTGAACGCGTCAACGGCTAGCCATCCCGTCAACCACGACTTACTTTCTCGCGTCCCCAGCTTACTTTTTGACTTATCTATGCCCTCCATACCTGCAAAACGCAAGCCTGAGGCTGCTGAAGAAGCCGATACTCCTTTCAAGCGCGCACAGCGTACGCGCAAACCCACGCTCAAGGCGCTGCAGGGCGATGGAAGCCAACCAACCCATCTAATAGAGCCGCCAGAAAGTACGCTGGAACCGTCTATTGAACCGCCTATAGAGCCGCCTACACAGGCTACTGAGCCGTTATGTGAGCCCGTACAACAGCTGGAGGAGCGCCATTGGCGGGCATCACCACTGCCTGTTTTGGTTGCCTCACAGGTCTCTCAGCCTGCTGATGAGCCAGCCTGGGAGTTGCAGTTAATGCTTGATAAGCCAGAGGACTCTGTTGTACAGCCGCTAGCTTTCTCCAGCGCTGCCACGGAGGCTTTAGTAGAAGAGGATGGCCCTGAGAGTCTTGATTTCAGTGACTTTGAAGGCCTTAATTGGAAGCAATTAAAGGGATATGTGGCGCTATTAAGCACTCCACGAGGCAACGCAAGCTGGATTTTTAGGCATGGGTGGCGCGTCTGGAAGGAGGGCACTCACTACCTAAATAAGCTGTACTTTGTGTGCAAATACTGCCATACACACAGGCTGCCTGGTGGTGTACACTGCGTAACAAAGTTAACTACTGCTGCCAACGGGCATCTTGCGCTTAATAAACCTGGCTATTGGCTTAGCAAAGATGGTCTAATCTTCTGCAAACCTCCCCGCAAACCTGGCCAACAGTTACTACGCCACGCAGTCTAGAGTGGTCTTATACTTAGCCAAGAGGCGTACAAGGAGATAGGAAATTTCAACGTACAAGGATTTTAGCAGGCAGCTGCGCTCTGGCTGATTGACAACAACAGGCCACTCTGTGAATTTAAGACGCCAGCTTTTTGCGAGATGATTAGGTTTGCTAACCTAGAGGCGGAGGCGGCGCTGTGGAGGTCTTACAACAGTGTGTCAGCGTTTGTTATGAGACTGTACAGCTGGCTGCGGCCTTAGGTAGTGCGCGCGTTGGCTGAAGCTGAGAGCAAAGTACATATAAGCTTTAATGGATGGACGACAAAAGGTGGCAAACGTAGCTTCTTTGCTGTAGTTGCTTACTATGCTAACAGCAAAGGCGCGATAGTTGATCTCCCTATTGCGCTGCCGCAGCTTGTGGGTGCTCACACTGGTGAGGCAATAGCTAATGCTGTGGTTAAGATCCTGCAAAGCTTTAGCATTAATTGCAGCAAACTTGGCTACTTTGTGCTTGATAATGCTTACAATAACAATACTGCTGTTAACAAGCTTGCCGTAATGTACCACTTCTCTGCCTCTGATTGCCGCCTCTGCTGCGCTTGCCACATACTTAACCTTATTGGCCAAACAATTATGTTTGGGAGGGATGCAGACGCGTACAGTAACGCCCCAGAGAACACAAAGATAGAGGATTTTTACATGAAGGAGTGGTGGAAAGATGGCCTGCTTGGCGTGTTTCTTGATATTATTAACTATATTAACACACCTAAGCAGTGGAGTATTTTTGAAGATTGTTAACGTGAGGCAGTTGATACTATGCCCACAGGCAGCAGCAGTACCTGTGAGCTGATAAAACCATGTGTTACACGCTGGAACAGTTATTATGAGTGTTTTAAGCGCGGAGTTGAGCTCCAACAAGCTATCAACGCATACGCAACGTACTACATTAGCGAAAGTAAACAAGCTGATGAACAGGCACGACTTAAGAACAGCAAGCTTCCTGATGCCCTAAGGTGGATGAGGTCTGGCGGCCTTACAGTGGCTGACTGGGCGGTGATTACTGAGTACATGGCGTTACTTTAGCTACTGAAGTTTGCTACTGATTGCCTCTAAGGCCGCGGCAAGTGTGGCTGTTATGGCGCACTCTATGAGGTTATCCTAGTGTTTGAGAGCGTGATAACTGAGCTAGACGCGCGCCTTTGGCCATACGAAGCAGTCAACTACGAGCTATCTGAGGCGCCTGAAGATTACATCCCTATCAACCTGCGAGCTGTGAGGTGAAAAGTGAGCAACTACCTCACTAAGATCCTCTAAATCCCCGCCTATTACGCAGCAACAGCACTACATCTGTGATATAAAACATACTTCAAGCGCTTCTGGCGTAACAAACCTACACAACTGAGCGCCGCGCACGCAAAATTTCTGCAGATTTGGACTACCTACAAACTAGTTGCTGCTGCAACAACACCAACGCCCCCGCCAATGCCCGTTATGAGCAGCTTTGACAACGCTATTGACGCCATACTTGATGAGGACGGCGAGCACACAGTGGAGGTAGAGGATGAGTACAGTAGCTGGCTAAAAGAGCCTATGTGGACGGCTGAGCAGCACAAGGAGGGTACTACAGCTGTACAGTACTGGTTGGCGTTAAAGCTAAAGTACCTGAATCTTTCGCGATTGGCGATTGACGTGTTGACTATACCCGCCTCCAGCTCTGATTGTGAGCGCATTTTCTCAGGAGCTAGTGATATACTTGAGCCTTAAAGGCGTAAAATAGGCGTCTAGTTACTGGCTGCTTTGGTGTGTTTGCAACGGTGGACTTGCGCGGGATTTACAACACTAAGCGCGACCGCAGCGGCGAAGTACACTGACAATGAGCTCACTAGGGAGTTTGAAATACAGTCGTGGGAAGAGCCGCCTGCAGAATTGCTATAGAAGAAGCCTTTCAAAATCAAAACTCTCAATATTTCGCAATCAATCAACCAAAAATCGCCTCTATAGTCTCGTCAATTCAAACAAACAATCTACAACACCAAAAAATAAGCCAATCAATCAACATCTACGCCTCAAATATTGGTTTGTTTGTTTGTTGACATCTCTGCTCATGTGACACACAGGCCGACACTTCTGTTAGTCCCATTCCTTATGGACGCTCTGTATAGCAAGCGTCATCAAAGATATAGATTCTACGGAAGAGTTGTTTGCGCACAGAAAAATACCCTTCAAATCCGCAGTGCACTTTAAGTGTCCGCGCAAGAAAAGGGTCCAAAGATGGCTGTTTTGACAACTACGAGACCCTCGATAAAGCGGAAGATTTGTATTAGTTTCAAGTGTGCAACAAAATATACCACAATAACTACGCTTTTCTGGATAACCTATTCCTCTCAATTGCGGGCGTAGCAAAACGGTTAAGGGAGTTTCAGGTAGGAGAGAGAGTCGTCGCTGGTCTGTGGGGGACTACCGGTAGTCTGTTCGATCATGTATATTTCTTCTAGGATAACACCCAATCACAGATTCCGTCGAAATTCGAGTCTCGATTACGCCACTTGAGTAACCAGTTGCGTTTATCGCGCCACCGTAGAGTTTGCACAATTTAGGCTACTCAATGACCTTGCCCAGACGCAACCGGAATGCAAAATAATGCTTCCAAAAATTGTCGACATTATCTGATCAAGTCAGTACAGAAAACTTTCTGATCAAACACCCTAATTATTTCAAGATTTTTTAGTATGTGTATACGGTGCCACCAAATCGAAATATCAACCTAATATACTGTTACTGTTGGAATATATATAGAACGTTGTGACGTTGTGATCACGTGTTTATCACGTGAGGCACTAGCGATGCTTGGCGGCAACACCTTGTTTTAGAAACCACCCATTGCTATTGCAATAGCCCTGTGAGACCAACAGTTACGGCTATATCACGTGCCATTGTCCTAGCTATATATAGGGGTCCTCTCGCCCAACCTTCTCTGACACACAGAGAGCTCAATTCACCTCATTTAAACTCCAACAGTTATGAGCCCGGATACCCGATTCCACTCACGCTAGAATCTCCTTCGACAATCGACTGTAGTTCACCTTAATCCCTTTCTTCTCTCTCGAAATGTCTTCAACTAACGCCCAGAGAGTTACCAAATCGCCAGTTTGTCTCAACAAGCCAGAAGACTGGATATCGTGGCTCTTCCAGTACGAGGATTTCGCCACTGCCACAGACGTCTGGACTCACTGCGATCCCTCTAAACCATACGTTCCACTTGGAGATGCCCCGGAACGACCAGCTGAGCCACCTGCAGCGGCAACAGCTGAGGTTATCAAGCTATACGGCTACGATCAGTCTGACTGGGAACACGACTACAAGATCTGGAAGCAGAAGGAGGAATCGCTCAAGGCCATCCTCACTGATATTCCTACAACGATTCACAAGAACCACATTCCTCTGATCAAGAGTGAGAATACAGTCTGGGGACAACTCAATACTCTCTTCAGGCACCTTGCTCCCTCTGATCCAACGCGCAAACGTAAGCTACGCCAACAGTGGGAGGACGTACGAAACCCTCGACGATCACACAACCAGAACCTAGAGTCATGGCTTGATGACTGGCTTCGTATCACTGACCTCATGACCTCACTCAAAATGCCAGAGATGGCCGAGGGACAGCCAAATGAGCACTTCCTCATCGCTATTATGGGCATCAACGAACCATGGGCCACGCAAAGGCTAGATCAACTTCTCAAAGACCAACAAGACGCTGAGAAATCAAAATCTCTGCAATCAATCAGCACCCTAATTGCCGAATTTAGACAGTTCCAGCGAGTCAGGGGAAAGAGAGCGTACGCGTCAACCTTCTCAGCTACCCTAGGCATATCAGAAATCAATGACAATACCACGAGTCAGGCTGTCAGCAATTATCAACCTGCTGACAAACAGCCGAGCAGACCAAGCAAGGGTTCCAAAAAGCAACAAACCTGCTACTGCGGTGTTCTCCATTGGTACAGCGAATGCCTATACCTCATTACTCACCTACGCCCTCCAGACTGGAAGGAAGACAAAGCTGTTGCAGCTAAGTTCGCTGAAGCTTGCAAGAACCCAAAGGTAAAGGCAAAGTTTGACAGGGCTATTGCAAGGGCGGAAAGTCAACGTCTACAGCAATTAAACCCTCATCAATCATATCAACAAACCTCAGATGCATCTACCTCAGGTTGAACAATCCCATTTGGCGACGGCTCACCAGCACCAGCGTTATCATACGCTCACGCTGCATGGGCTACACAGTCTACACAGTCCTCGGACACATCAGCATGGAATCAAGCAACGTTCTCAGCACACAGCCACAACAATCCACCAGCCTTTATCAACAGATGGATCATGGATCCAAGCTCGAATATTCATATCACCAACTCAAGGCAGCAATGGAGATATAACCGTAACATGCACCCTATTCGCTCAGCTTCCCTCACCCGACATTGGAAATTGCACCTAACATGGTATTCGACTGCCTATTCGGCCAGGCAACAGGCATAAATCCTACGTTCGTACTAGTCAACGCGTCCTTGCTTCTTTCGAGAAGCAATTGCACGATCCCGCTCGAACTCTTTGAAGACCAGAAGGACCCGTACAGATTACATTGTTCGTCAGACTCATAAGGGGGGTTCAGATACTGTACTGATGAGACGCAAGAGGGAGATGCCTCGGGCTTGATTATATACCCGCCAGACTAGTCTAAGACGTATTACCGCATCGATATGTTTGCTTCATGGGTTGAGCAGGGTGAGGGGGCAGAGATCTTCAACAATGTACCAGCTCAAGAGGGGTGTCGAAATAAAGTCTCCAGGAAACTGTAGCATTATTATATTCACTTTCCTAACAGGGTGTGGCGGGGAAAAGACGTGTCCAAGGGTTCCGGTTCAAGAGGCGGTATGAATGTGAATATTGACTTAGCTGCTGTTATGGGAAGGCCAGCCTGGGAAGGTATTAAGAGATGGTTTTTCATTCCGTGACCAACATCCTTAGTCCACATTTCTTGGATCCTGACACGACCTACACTCCACTATACGGGCCCGATTGTACAGGGAGACAATGGCGGATAGGCTGGAATTAGTTGAAGCAAGCTTCCAGTGAGGTGGCGTGGGAGTCAGGAGTATATGTTGATATTTGCTGTGGTGCCTTAACATTTATGTGCATCCACTTCAGTCTTCATGTTACACACTCCTGTCTGCTTCACTTGGATGAAGACTTCGTTCCCCTCCCCCGGTAAAGCCCTTGCTCCACTTTCCCGGCATCTAGAATAGGCAACTTCAAACAGGTGAATATGGTGGTGTGAGATAGTGGGGCGGTGGTCTCCAACCAATCAAAATGCTCCGGTACCCTATCCGCCACCTTCCTCGAAAACTGAGTCTGACGTTATCCTTGCGTTATGATGTCAAACCATAGGAACATATAAATACCCCCCTTAAACTTGAAAGCTCTTATAGCTATTCAAATCTCTTCCTGCACACCAACTGCATGTTTGAACTATATAATATTTACGATTAAGAGATATCATAACCAACTTTGGAACTTACAATACTTGCAACGATGAGCGACCACGACGGAAACCTAGAGGCGTTGAAGAATCAAGGCGAGTTCCATGCTAGGGTGCATCCAGATCATAAGCTCAAAGAACATCATCATGAAGTAAGTCAATTGATCTCTACGCGTTCGGCACTCAATATAACCTTGTTTTCATCATTCCAGCTGCGTTCCCAAGCTCCCTTTAACATGAATCTCCTTCACGTTCCCCCATCCACCCATCGCCTGCATTCTACTAACTCTCCATAGCATAAACCAGGCACCCATTCCTCAGCCCCGACATTCCACGCCTCAACCCTTCCAGCTGGCTCCGCTCCTGCACAATCCACCTTCATCCCTCACCCAGACGATGCACCACCAACTATGCACGCCGACGCCGAAGACACAATGACAGGCGCCACATCTGCGGACGTCGACAAGGGGCTCGGGAAACCGGTTTTGGGGATGAGTTCCGCGGAGCGTCATCATGATGGGGAGACGCATCGGAAGAGGCAGAAGGACGGGTTGGCCGGGCTAGCAGAGATGAAGAACAGTGATGCGGTGGAGAATGAACTGGGTTTGGGGGCGAGGAAGTAGAGGGGAATGGAGATGGAAAGGTGTTGCTTGGAGATGCGGAGATAGTGTGAGAGAAGATATAAAAAAGTTGATTAGAATGCTAATATGAATATATGATCTTCCACTCCCCAAGCCTGATTCTAACAATACAAAACACCAAAACCTTTGTGAACCCAAATAGACAAGGAGCTATACAGCATTGCAGACCCCACCCTTGCCCTATAAACTAATCGGACCAAATAAATACATCTAGATTTCACACAGCCCTCCCATTTCCCCAATAGTCCAACACCTAAACCCCCCCTCTTCACCCCTCACCCCTCCAATCCGCCACAAGAAAACCCCACTCCCCATCCATCCAAACCACCCGCTGCACCACCTCAAACAACTTCTTATGCCTCTCATCCCCAATCTTCGTCTCCTTAACCGGCCTCAACCTCCTCTCCCTACCAAACCTCTTAGATACTCGACAAACCACTTTTCTCCATGGTCATCTGTCACACGCTTCCCTTCCGGCTAGGGATTCCAGACGAACTCGGATACCGACGGAACGGCGAAGACAGCCACCCATTCCCTGCCGCTAGCAACCCCGGCGCAAATGCAATCGACCATTTCCTGCCCGGAATGTCATCTTGAGGCATCTTGGGACATTCATGATGCAGTGCTGTGTCATTGGCGAAGCACATCAGCTATATACTCTTGTATCGAGTCCGCGGTCCGTATTTGCGCACCGAGCGTAGCCGTGAAAGTATGAATTGTAAACATTGCTACGGCGCCAAACCATTCGCCAAAGAGAATCGTCTGAGCAGAGGGAGAGTGTGGGAGTGTGGGGGTGTTGGAGGATAGTGCGCTGAAAGTGAGAGATAGCTGACTGACTGAAGGGGACTTTATGGTGTGAGGGCGGTTGGGATACGAAACTCGGGTTGAGGAGGATACGGCTGAACGTCGAGCATGCCTTTCAATACTAGGTCTTCGGCGGACCTTGTGGAGAGGCGGCAGTGGCGCGACGCCATAGTGGGTGGTAGTATGCCTGGCGTGCGTTAAAGTGCCGAGGTTTATAAGAGGGGAAACGTCTATTCCACGTGTCGCCTCTAAAACAGTTGCCTGATCAACTTGTTGTCTGGATTAAGGGAATTGGAGTTGAAGAGGCTAACAAGAAACGTAGGGCGGATTTAGACAGGTATAGAAGAAACATTTGCGTAAAAGTGTGTGCGCTGTGAAATGGTGATTCAGTGAAGGGATACGAGGGATGATAGGGATACCACCACTATGTAGTAGTGGTGGTGGTACTCATTTGCACAGACATTTCTCTTTGACTCATGATTCGTCCTGTCTCGCTCAGCAGTGTTCATCTCATCGAAAGACATATACAGGGGTAGTATTTCATGTTTCGTTACAAACGCATCCCCGAAGGGTCTCGCTCCCAAAAACTCCAAACGGCTTACTCCCTTCCGCCTACTCTCCGTTCAAAATCGTCCTCAAACCGTGAAGCATCAACAATCTCTACACCTTTTCCTAGTCCGACCATATTCGAATCCTCCCACCATCTCGATGGGTGCCCAGTATGTTCTGATTTTGACTTAGAGACCGGGCCCTCGTCGTCGGTGTCTACCAGCCCTCCAAGTCCTGTGCCGTCGCTACCCACAACGACAATGGTCTGTCCTACCCATCGCTTCACCTCTTCGACATTGGCACCGTTGTTACCGCTGAGCGCATCGACGATGTATACAAGATCCGGTCCGAGATGCTTGAGCATATGTACATGGCCAGTGGGCGTTGTGAATGGCATGACCATGGCGGGATTCTCGACCAGTCGGAGGGCTTGCGCGTGGAGGGTGTTCCAGAGCACGTTGTCAGAGCTGCGCGCGGAGAGCGCTGGGGTGTATATAGTGTCCTCGGGGTGTGGCTCGAGGGTCTTGAGCTCGTCGCCCGGAGTGTGTGCTGGCGTGGAAATGGCCGAGTAGGAGGACCCGAGGGAGGCGCCGCCCGTGCGTGAGTTTGGTCGGGATCGAAGGGAGGGAGAGTACACGAGGACGAAGAGGTTGGTCTTGCTGAAGTCGGTGTTGGGGAGGTGGGAAAGGATGGTCTGGGCTGTGTTAGCTGGCAGGCAAGTCGGCCATGTATACAGACTTACGGCGTTTTCTGAGCGGTAGCTGGCATCGTCTTCGTGCGGATTGTCCATCAACGACTCGGCAGACACAACAATGGCGACCGTCTTCCTCCGGCCCGTGTGTTGCGGACCGCCCCGCACTGAGGCGACAAAGGACTTTGTCTGCGTGTCCACAGCACCCGCGCTCTGCGAAGACTGCGCTTGAACCTGGCGTCTCAGCGCAGCCTCCTCAGACCATCGGTTGTGGTCGCCAAAGTCGTCTCGATCCTCCTCGCGGATGGAGGCCAGGGCGGCGCCCGCTGCGGCGCTCGCCGCCGCAACACCTGCCACGGTCCTCTTGCTCACCGTGTCGAAGAGCTGCTGCGGACTCGGGGTCCGTCGCAGCACGCCGTGCACACGCGACATGAGGCCCTCGTCTTCGCGCACCACGCCCTGCGACATGCTACCGTCGCGCGCGGGCGCCTTCCCGTCCTCGCCATAGCTCAGGTCTGCATCGTCTGAATCGTCGTCGTCGTCGCGTCGCTCGCTCCACACCCAGGCTACCGCGCCGGCGGTTGCGACAGTGACGGTGAGGATTAGGGGAACCCAGTAGCCGAAGGTGGTGCGGCGGCTGGAAGAGGAGGACTGGCGGCGGTCGTAGCGGTCGTAGGAGAAGGACATATTTGGCGGCGAGCCTCAATTCATGTCCTGGTCTTTGGACGTGTTCGTAGGAAGGGGTGTGTGTGAGAGCGGCAGCGTCGTGCGGAGAGCGGCTGGTGTTGTTGTGAATGAGTGGCTGGGAGCTGCCCCTGTCGTTCCAACGAGGCACGTGCAGCCGAGGAATCGCGACGAGTCATTGCTGTGGTAAAGGTTTGGCGGGGCTGTTGACTCTACCACATCCACCCCCACAATCTGCCTGCTTGTCCTGCAAAGAACCCGAATTGCTCAATAACGCGCTTGCTGTTGGCCAGCAGACTAATACGATCAAATACTACCCAATTGGGCCCACAAAAAGATTCGCTCTCACAGGCACCATGCCTCACGCTACCTTGCCCACGCCGGGTTTCCAGGCGCTCATCCTGTGCGGGCCTGGGGCTTCCTTCAGCACCTTTACTTCCGCGCCGCAAGACACGCCGAAAGCCCTCCTGCCGATTGCGAACCGGCCCATGGTCTGGTATCCGCTGGAATGGTGCTACCGCATGGGAGTCACAGGCATGGGAACCCACTTTGCGGTGCGCTTCGTACGCTAACAGGACGGATGAACAGACATCACAATCGTAACGCCTCCCGAATCGCTCAAGGTCATAGAAGCCGCCATGTCACAGAATCCTCACCTCACGTCGCTGCCCGCGCCGAAGCCTACCGTCCTTGCGCCGAAGGACCTGACGCACGAGACAGGAACCGGCGAGCTCTTTCGACTACCAGAGGTTCAATCGGCCATAACAGGCGACTTTATCGTCCTCCCTTGCGACATCGTCTGCGAATTGGACGGCACAGCATTGCTCGACGCGTGGATGGTCCAGGAAGCGGGACTCGGGGCAGCCAGCGGGGGCATGAGGAGTGCGGGGAAGCTGCCACTAGGCGTGGGCGGTGAGAGACTGGGCCGGAGGGGGGGGCTCGGAGTGTGGTACCAAACGAAAAGTGAAGGCAGTGTAAAGGGTGAAGAGACCGACTTCATCGCAACAACACCGCTTCCGACTCCGATTGTGCCCCCGCCTGCCGACTCGTTGCGACTCAACATATCGAACCTCGTCTACTCCGTGCCAACGGATACCTTGAACGACATCACAGAGTCGAAGAAGTGTCTCCCCATTCGGCATTCACTCATTCGAAAGCACGGCCGCATAAAGATGCTCAGTACACACCGCGATGCTCACATCTACTTCTTCCCGTACTGGGTCATCGAGATGATCAAGAAGAATGAAGCATTCGAAAGCGTTAGCGAGGAAGTGCTGGGTTGGTGGGCAAAGGCAGGATGGCAACACGGACTGGGCGACAAACTTGGTCTCCGAGAGATTTTGCATGGCCCAGAGAGCTCAGAAAGCGACTCTGGATCCCAGGTGGTCGAGGACGAAATCGATGTGTCAAGATACAGCACAACATGGGTCGGCGGGCAAGACAGCGCTGAGGCAGCGCCAACGCTGCTCGCGTCAAGAGTCGCACATTCTAATCTCCCACAGCACGCCGCCAAATCAATCGCCTCCAAAGCGAAACTGACAGTTCCTCCCATATTAGCATACGTCCAGCCCTCAGCGCCGACCGAGCCCCTCATCCGGCGAGTCGACACCGCCCACCTCCTCCTCACCGTATCTCTCCGCCTCGCCAAACTCCCTTCCATCGAAGAAGTAGGCAAAGACGCTGCGTCTCCCTTCGCGCACCAAGCAAAGGTAGCACATAAGCGCATGATTCCTAAAAAGTGCCGTGTCGAAGCCGAGAACTCGCTGCTCGCCGACAACGTCATCGTAGAGGAGAAATGCAACATCAAAGAGTCGGTTATCGGTGCGAATTGCAAGATCAGCGAGGGCGCACGGCTGCTACGATGCTTATTGATGGATAATGTCGAAGTGGGACCCAACGCACAACTCACAGACTGCATTCTAGGTCGACGGTGCAAGATTGAGGGAGGCCCGTCCAAGGGCGACGATAAGACGGTGCTTAAAGACTGCGAGGTTCAAGATGGACAGGTCGTCGAGTGGGGAAGTAAGTCTTCCGATTTTATTTCCATCCTGATTCTTCAACAACCCCGAGACTGGGTGTTAACATGTGAACAGCGGAGGCGAAGAACGAAAAGTTTATGCGCTTTGCACTTGGTGAAGATGATGGCGACGGCGAGGAAGCGGGATTTGACGATGAAGGGGCTGCGGATGGTGGCGCGGATGAAGGCATTTCACTAAGGTAGTAGAGTGAGCAAAAATTTGGGTTGAGGCCGAGCTACGTGCATACAAGACTTTGTAGCACAGTAGAAGGGCAACAGGTCTGGCGTAACCATAGAAAATAGACGTGTCTGAACGCCCTTGTCACAAAAAGCCTAGCCCTTAGTTGTGCAGCTATATAGAGATTGCTGCAAGTAGAGGCGCGGAAAGTAAAAAAGCAGATACAACACAGATCTTGCAATAGTTATTTATACCTATCAGTCACTTTTTCTCCTGGCCTTTCTCTTACAAACCTCCAAAAAAATTTGACAGGGCCGAACCGGAGCTGCTTCAATTAGAACATGTCATGTTGCGTGTCTCTCAAGTAATGACTTACTCGAACCGGTGACTTAAAGAAAGCTGAAATGAGAACTGCAGTCTTCCACTCTACCACTGAGTTACCGGCCCCAATTTTTGTGATCGATGGAGTGGTTTGAGAATTAAAATAACTATATACAGCACACAGATCAGGTATAGACAACCGTCCTTACCCGGCTTGGTGGAAGGGCGGCGTATTCGTAGAAGGGCGCCGGATCTAACTTTGATTTTTGTGTGTGCGTGGCACAGGGAGGAATGTACGCTAATTAATTATCCAGCTCAGGACTCGGGCTCAGGCATCAAAAACACCATCGTAGATTCTACAATTAGTAGCAACACGACTCTTAGTTAAATACAGCAGGACAGAAGGACATGATTCATTCCCCTCGCTCTGCGACTAGGTCTAGATTTAGGGCAGATATCTTGATGCATTCCGGTTGTTCTATCCGAGAAGCCATGCTTTAGCACTGTACGTAGGTTTGCGAGCAGGAAAACAAATGCTTGCTGGGAAACGACCTTGCAGAATGGATTATTAGGCAAGCATCATACACCAAAACGTGATTAGCAAATTCAACTTGCCAACGTATATCCGTTCCCTTTGCCGTTCATATGCCTCAATTCAACTCGTTAACTATGCTTATTAAACAATGGAAAGTGGTGAGTACGAAACTCCCAAGAGTTATGAATAGACCAAAAAAGCAAACTCTTGCACATGTGCAAGAGCACGGTTGAGTCACGTTTGTGTAACATGGTAATTATTTGCAGATACAATATCCATAGGGACATTCGCATTGCTACAAAACACATTGTTATGTCGGTTGCTATCATACCTCGTAGGCAGGTATATAAATGCATAGCTGAGGTCTCAGACCATCGATATCGTGATATCCATTCCCTTATTCTCATATCATATGTATAATAAAGCATGTACATGTGAAGCACAGACACCCGATATGGACAAAAGAAACCCAACGCCTTGACGTATTTTCGCCGAGAAGGAGATGTATATGGTATATGGCGTAAAAAGCCAACAAGTAAGCCTCCAAAACGCCGTCGCTAAATTAATCATTACTCGCTGCGGTTTGATTCGCATCTGAACCGAGAGAAAGGTGGGGCAGAAATTGTGGTCGGATATGAACGATGCCTCTAATATGTAGTTTCGTAAAAGTGTGAAGAGTATACTAGTTGTTGAAGTCGGAGAACACGGTACTGCCTAGGTAGGTCAGACTGAAGATGCTTCAAACGCAACGTAGACTGTAGCGTAATATTGGATAGAAGTCGAAGGTGTGATGTAAAAGGCGTGAAGCAGTCGATCAGATCCCGGCGCGGGCGTGTTGTGCTCACAGCACAGCATCACCCAAATATCCAAACTCACTCATCAGCTTCTCTAGATGACTGACGGACGACTCCCTTCCATTCGCAATCGCCGGTCCTTCGTGACTGGTGACCTTCGTGATAGTAGTCTGGCTCTCTGTCTCATCTTCAGGGAGACTATAGCCCTGGAACCCGAGGCCATAACACTTGGCCTGTCTGCGAGGAGCCTCGTCCTCCAACCTCACATCCATTGTGAGGATACTTGGGCCGAATGTAGAAATATGGAGTGGGTCGAGTTGGAGCTTTGGTGGCGAGGAAGACAGCGAGGAAAGGAATGACCCATCTTCAATATCTTTGTCGGCGAGAGCGTAGGTTTGGTCGCCGTGCGTGAAGGGGCCGAACACGCATTGTGGGGATCCGCTCATGTCACTGGAGTCGCTGGTGAGGGAGCTGAAGGTGGGCGAGTGAACGGCGTCTTCGTCTGTGGTCGTGCAGCTGAATGCGGAAGATTCGGTGGTCCAGGTAGAGAAGTGGCCGCGCATTTCTGTGACCAGGCGGATCTCGGCTTCCTTCTTCAGATCGAGTTCTTGCTCCTGCTCCAATTCCGACTCCGGCTCCAGGTCTTGCTCTTGCTTTAGCACTTGCTCGTCTTCGCCTTGTGCCAAGACTGGGCTTGGAGCAGTGCTGTTGCACGCGAATAGTGGGGCGGGAACCAGATATCGAGGCAAAGGTGGAAGATCCTTGTCCTTGTCGAGTGGCAACCTCCGTAATGATGGGCTTCGGTCACCACCATGGCTTGAAGATGGACGGTCGGCTGAAGATGGAGGCTCAAGCAACGCAGAGGGCCCCTGCAGCACGGGCGCTGGCTCGACTTCTTTGTCGAAGCTTTGATGAGGTTTCGGAGATGAGACCCAGGGCTCGTTGGGCGAGAGATAATGCCGTGTCCGCCTAGTGTCAGCGGAATTGGCCCTGGCACGTCCAGTGCTCAACTTGAATTCGGGTGCGGTAACAGTTAATGATGTTCGAGACCGGGAATGCCTAGACGACCGCTTCTCATCACTAGAAGCACGTTTTGAAAAGCCAAAATCAAAATCCTGAGGAGGATCAATTGGATGTGATCCAAGGGGTGAGAACTCTCTCCTTATATTGGCCGTATTAGAGGATGGTTGAGGCGATAGTGTCCGGGGAACTCGCAGTGATGCCGAAGTTCGTGATAACGGTACAAGATTCACATCCTCGGCGGTAGTACTGACTAGGATTGGCGCTCCTATCTGCAGCTCCCTCACGCCTGTTGGTAGTCGAGGGCTAGTAGATGCTGACCTCTTTGAGGCTACCAGCCTGTCTTTCAAGCCCTTGAATTCGGTGAATACAGCCCCTCTTGAGTGCTGCGGTGATGTAGATGACGCGCTTCGAGCATGTCGTTCAAATCCACTTGACATTGATCGGTCAGTTGGGGGATACGTAGCTGACCGTGGACTTCCTCGGAGTGGGTGCATTGGAACGGTATAAGACTCTATGCAGAGATCTCCGAGTCGAGGGGAAGGGAGAGGTTTCGGAGGCACTGGCGTTTGGAACTTGTCTTGTGGGTTGCGTGTGAAGACATCAGGACTTTCAGAGTTGCTGCAGCTCCTCGACTCCATTGGAACCTCGAGGACGTTGAGACGTTGGCCAGGAAGTAAAGGACACATGGTTGTCGACGGCACCGACGGGTTATGACGCTCTTCGTCATCGTCCACCTTATACTGCAGAGAATTAGCAACAAACTCGATGGCAGTCGTGTCGTTGGCTTACATAGTACCAGTAGGTTCCTCCCATCTTCAGTGCGCCGTTTCTCATCCCACCAATATTTTCGACGTCTCCGTCGCAGATAATGTCTGCAAACGTATAGCACCCTGACCAGATACCAGGACCTTTCCGACGATCTCTTGTCAGGTTATAAGACTTGGAGAAGTTATCCCAAGATCCAAGCAGTTCTACACTTCGAACTGCAGAGGGACAGTCGCTATGAGGAGAATTGAGTTACACAAGGAGAATGAGAGGCACAGAGGGGCGAACATACAAGAGGAAAGTGACTAGCGTGGTAGAAGCCATTGCCAGAGTATCGGGCCGGCCTGGGGGTTTAATGTAAGGCAGCATTGCGGCTCTAAGGCCGTAAGGCGTTTAATCTCTTTAGTCCCTGTCGTTTTGCATATAACAAGTCAAAAATAGAGAGACATGTTGGATCGGCTGTTGGGGTTCAGTTAGCGTGCACGCATGTTTGAGGACAGCCGAGGACCAACCTGAGATGACTGATTCGCGTCTATGCGATTGGAAGACGGCAGTATGAAACAAGATAAGCTGTGCGCAGTGACGCTGGGGCGAGGCTGACGAGAGACGATGCAGATTGGATTCGAAATGGTGACTATGAGCGCCAAAAGGAAAATGCTTGGTGCCTCGAGCGTGTAGAGGGGACTTTGTGGATGACCGGGGTGTCTCCCGAAAATATGGGAGTCTGAGATTGGTGCGATTGGCGCTGGAGAGGACGTGGGCTTAGTATGAAAGGAGAATGGGGCCGGGGCGCTTAATGCAGGTGGACTCGATAGACAGAATGTGTCTTATGTGAAACACGATAGCACAGAGGGACCCAAGAAGCAGCAAATACTGTGTAGCGTGGTGTGGAAGAGAAGAAAGAAGGAAGAGCGGGCAGGGAAGCAGATGGAATTGATATGTATGGAACTGTCAAGTTTTAGTCCACAAGGCGGCGTCGACTAGTGGGCCGATTGTCCTTGGTCTGGAAGGAAAAGGCAAGCTTCGATGGGAGTGGTGGAGGAGGCTATTGGCAACCGAAGCCTCAAACGCGCCAGCGCCTTCACGATGTGTGTTCGTTGGCTGCAAACGGCGCATTGTGGGGAGGCGAGAAGCATACTCATTTCCAGACCGCCGAACGACTAGCCGTGGACGAGGAGCTGTAGTCAGCTTGTCCGGGCTGTTTCTCTGTGTGTGATGGACGTGGGCCGCGGCCGCACGTTGTGCGCCCCAGCCGCACGCCATCGAAGGGAACATGGCAGGAAGCTGTGTTGTTGTAGTCCCACGAAGGAGGATGAGAGAGACTTCGACCTGGGCGCTGGTTCTGATTCTCAGCTCCCATGACAAGAGCATCCCTGCCAGCTCCAGCCAATGGCAGGACCAGAGGCGACCCAAGGCGCTTTGCTGCCCTGACTCGATCGACGGCGCTTATCCTTAAGCGGAATAGCGGCGTCCTTACCAAGATGCGCTCGGCAAGAGATCGTTGCACATGCATCCAGATCCCGATGATGCGGCGATGTTGCCGTCTATCAAGAGCGGGGTTTACGCTCAGCGGGGCTTCGGGCCTGCACAACACCAATTCTATTCGCACAGCTGCGTGTCTTTGCTCTTCGTGGAGAGGAGCCGGTGTCCGGACAATTCTCTTCACACGGCAAAGACCAGCTCCATCAGCTTCATGCACGGTTATGCGTCCGCCTCCTCCTGCGCCACCTGAAACCGCCAGTCGCCTGTCAACTTTATGCCACCTACACGCTCGCTGCGCCGCAGCTATACATTGGGAAAAGGAACGCCGCTATCGAACCATTTTACGACTCGCTGTTCAGGAAAAAGGAGAGACGAGAAGCCATGTACGATGGGCTGGCAGCGCGCCGAATTCAGCAACCGCTGCGCTACGGCGCTCTGCCGTCATGAGAAGCGCTTGGAGGCACCATGGCATGGCTACTCCGCATCAGCGAAGGTACTTGCGCGAACTGCACACTTAGGCTAGACCTGTATGACCGCTTGGTCAGCTTGTGAGATCTTTCATTTAGACAAGACAGCCAGGAAGTTAGGCAAGATAACGTCATGTCGAAGTTCGACATGCTCACTCTGAGGGAGACCACGCAATGGCGCTGTCTAGTGGCCTCAGCTCCTTTAGGAGCTATCCTTTCATCTCGAGTATAGTGGAGATACATATGACATGCAATTTCCTATCGTTACAGTTTCAGTAAAGCAATACTTAATCATATACCAACGTCCGCAACGAAACTCTCTTATAGATCAGGGATTCGAAGAATAAAAGAACATGTCGCACGGCTTACTACAACAGGACTTCGCGAACGATATCTCTGTTACACGGCTAGACTTACTTCAGCACGCTCGAACCAGGCCCACAGTCATAAAAATAAAAATATAGACGTCGTTCTCGGTCTCGGTCCGCCCCACGTCTTCCCGAGACCTTCATCCTAAGCCGACACCTCGCCATCGTCCTTCCCCTACGGATTAATGACACTCAGCCCATGGGATCACACAACACTAAGCGGCCCCTCACCATCATACTACTCCCAGACCTCATCTCGTCCTCCCCGTCCCACGAACGCGTCACCTCGTCCCACATCCCGCGCGTCCCACAACCGCAAGTCGAAACCTGACCCGAGCCAAAATGGTAGCACATTGACTAAGTCAACGTCACATCAACTAACAGTCTCTGAGGATATTCATTTTCCTTTCCGCTATCTAGATTAGTTGCGCAGCTTCTTCGCACTTGGATTGCATCGAGGCTTTTGCCTAGCCTTCATGCTCCTCTTTCATGTTCCTTCCTTTGAAATGCTTTAGTGTCCATGTAATGGCCGCATGAAGCGGTTGAGTCTAACCGTTTCACGAGCTAAGATATCTGCAGCCTATGCCGTGCAGGCACGTGATGGCGCGCTGTTATTGTCTTAACAAAAGATGTGCCTCCTTAAGGTCGATAGGTAGGAAGATATAGGAAGCGAGGATATCACGTCATCATTTAACAGACCTTAAATTTAAAAAGACAAGGATGGAGCAGTATTGATGCATATACTCAAGGAAATGCATTCACGAATGCAAAATTGCCAAATCACGCATCCATATACCCCATATGTGCTCACTGGAAGCTCGTCTTAAGTATCTCCGGCTTTCTGCCCTCCAAATCCAGTATCATCTGTCCAAAGAGCCCATTCGCCCACGAGAACCATTGTCTCGACCAATGCGACACATTAAAGCTATTGACACTCTCGTGGATGAGGCCTAGGCCATTTGTGCTCGACAGAATTTGGCCCAATTCCCCCTTGATCTCATCGTCGTCGCCACTGGTCAAAATTCGTACAATAGAAGCCATTGGCCATGCCATGCCCGGTCCTTGATGTGGGCCTCCAACTGCGTTAATCACGGGACCACGCATGAAATAGGGATTCGAGGCGCTAAGGGCGAGTGCCCGAGTGTTCTTGTAGGTTTCTACGTCGACAGGGTAGCCGAGGAAGGGCGCGGATAAGAGAGAGGGGATGTTGGCGTCATCCATGATTGTCGCGCCGCCGAAGCCATCGACTTCAAATGCGTAGATCTTGCCGTATTTGGGGTGCGTGACCGTACCGTGGGCCTCGATTGCATCGCGTAGCGAATTTGAGAGCCTTCTCATTGTCGCTGCGAGGGACGCCGAGATAGAGGTGTCGAGCTTGGCTATGATTTCTGCAGCTGACGCAAGATAAGTGCTGAACATCATGTTGGCTGGAATGAAGAGCTGGAAGATGGTCGAGTCGTCGCTGGGGCGGAAGGCGCTTCGTATCAGGCCTGTTCCATTGGCAGTTGGATTCCCCAAACCGTCGTTGGCGAGAGTCTCGGTCGCACGTGTCGTGAGACGGCTGAACGTGTAGGGGCTCGTAAGAACTGCCCCATCGTCGCCGTATGTTGGCGTCATCATATCCGAAGCCACCTTAATTATAGCTTCCACAGCCTGCACCCATTTGAACTTTCCGAAGAAGGCCAAGTCACCCGTAGCGTCGTAGTAGTTTGTGGAGACCTCAAGGAATGCGGCAAGGGAGTCGAGCTCGTATTTACATTCAAAGACGGTTTTGTTGGAGTAGACCGGGAACACCTTGTCTTGGCTTGCACTCGGGTTCTCTGCGATTGGAATCTTGCTTTCTATCGGAGGTTGGAAGGAGTTGCAATATGGCGATGTGAGCAAATATCTTGCTTGGAGGTTTATTGTGCCCCGGTATAGACTCGCGATGGAATTCGTGTCACTGCTAGCGCTCAGCAAGGGAAGGTAACTCTGCATCTGATTACTCGAGTCTCGCAGCCACATCGCGTTAATGTCGCCCGTGATTATGAAGGTCAATTCTTCGCCAGAATTATCTGCAGCATAACCTTTCCATTTTATGGCCGTATCGAGTGTGTTCGGATAGGTGTTGAGGAAGAGACGATACAGATCCGGGTCTTTGATTATGGTCCCCATGCGTATGAGGGTGTCTTCAAGGTCTTGCGACTTGAAGGTTCGACATTCTTTAGGTGGACGTTGGTATGCGAGGTGATACTTTCCAGAGCTGAGTGGCTCGTGGATTTTGCCCGCATAGTCCGAGTAATCGGGGCATTGCGCTGATACCAATAATGACACACTTGAGGATAGCGCGAAGAGCTTGATGCCACGCATGGTAATGGAGACAAAATTGACAGGAAAGAGATATGAGGAATGAGAACAACAACAAGTACGACGGACGCAAAGTGACGAAATCGCCTAGTTATGTACTGACATGCACACAGCGCCATGTGTGCATATGACTCCAATCGGCAAGTTGCCTTCTATATTGCTGTACCCCGCTGTTGGTCCCATGAGTGGATCCAGACTAGCAGATGCAACGATGCATGAAGCCATCTTCAAGCCTATGTTCCCGTTCTCGACGTCATTAGGCGTGTCTGACTGATCGATAGTGTAGTAGTTTGAGTAAATGCGGTAGGAAGTTTACAACCAGGAAGCCGAGAAAAGTGTGCTCCAGACGAGGCAACCAAGAATGCCTGGAGCGAAGAACTTTTCCAAGGAAAAAGCATGCCGTGTGATGATGTGAGGGGTTTTCAAAGTTTCTGTGCAGGGAAGCGGGACAGGCACAAGACGTTGGAATCGGGATCAAATTGCGGGGATGGCTGCGGGTGGCTGGAGCTCGGCGAAAAGTGCCTGCAGAAACGACTAGGACGAGTCTAGAAGGCGCGAAGGGAAACGCATAATTACCCGAAAGACCGCGTGAGCAGTTCACATGCGAATCCTCGAGATGTGTTGTGCTTTCCAGTAACTTGTGGTGGTTTGGAGAGACCTCGCGAATTTGAAGGCTAGTTGATTTCGGGCTAGCCGTCGGCAATAACAACGTTCCTCCGGCCACTTCTTTCTGATGACCTCCAGGCTCCTCCAGGAACACAACGGTCATTGCATATGCTGATTTGATTTCCTCTGTACTCGCGACATTTGGGTCATCTCTTGGTAGCTAGGCTCGATGCCGTCGAATTCACCGCGCAGGGCTCACCACAAGTCAAAACTCGGTTGCTCCACATGTAAAAGGCGCAGGATCAAGGTGAGTGTGCATTCTGAAGAGCTTTGATCTTACTAATGCCTGATACCAGTGTGATGAGGGTCGTCCTTCCTGCAAGAATTGCAAGAAACGTGGCATAGAGTGCGGCTTTCCAAAACTTGACCCTACATTTCGATTCTCGTCTCCCTCTCTTGCGCATTCTGGGCAAGCATTGGCTCGAATCCATGTGTTTCCTCAGGCTTCTGAGAGTCCGCCTTCTTCTTTGCCGCCACCCTCGTTGCTGGATTTGCTTTCTCAAACCCGTTTCCTCAAGGATTCGCCGGATATACTTCGCCCTCGTTTTCAACAGATTCTCCATCATTTCATGAATACTACTAGCGCAACTATTGCACCCAATAACTCCCAGGCAATCTGGACTAGTATTATCCCCCAACTTGCTGCAAATCACCTTTTCGTCCTACAAGGCATCTTTGCCGTGGGATCGCTTCATCTGTCACAGTACGTGAGTAATGAGAAGGAGCAAAGGACACTCAACAATATTGCAGCTGGTCAATTGAGCGTCGGGTTATCACAATACCGAAAATCGATAGCGAATCCTACGGAGGAAAATGCCGAAGCCCTATTCGCCTTCAATACTGTTACGACCTCATTCATGCTCACCACCGCTGCAGAAAATTCTAAGGCCCTTGTACAACTGTTGCAAAGCCAGAAGTTGACGGACAGTCAGCAACAGAGGGCCATTCGTGAGCTAGTTTATACTACAGCGGGAATTTTTCGCTCTTTGCGCGGTGTGATGGTCTTCCTTGTGCCTTTCTGGTATCATTTTCAAGACGGACGTCTCTCGCCTCTCCTCAATCGGGACTGGTGGCCCAATCCCGTCCCAGCCTCGCCTGAGGCAATCAAGGAAGATGGCATATTGCGCAACTTGGAACGCATCTGGATGAAACCGGGACGGAAATATGAATACCACTTCGACC
Source organism: Beverwykella pulmonaria (assembly GCA_001599595.1). Classification (NCBI taxonomy): domain Eukaryota; kingdom Fungi; phylum Ascomycota; class Dothideomycetes; order Pleosporales; family Melanommataceae; genus Beverwykella; species Beverwykella pulmonaria. The sequence continues at coordinate 484,584 of BCHH01000010.1, read as the reverse complement.
ACTTGGCTAAATCACTCAAACACTTGCGGGAATGCTTTGGGCTTGTCTCGCAACTCACCACCTACACAAACAATGTGGGAACAGTCCTCGATTGGTCATCAGTGCTCGTCTGGCCCACTAAGTCTTCTTTTGAGTTCATCACGCTACTAGAACAACAACAACATGAAGCATGGGTGATCATGGCGCACTATGCGATATTACCTTCTCGAGTGAAAAATATCTGGTGGATAGACTTGGCTCCAAATATTATTGCAGCAGCTGCTTTCGTACTGGGAGAGGCCAAATGGGATCTAATCGAGTGGCCTGCCAGCGTTGTCGGAGTAGATCTTGAACCATTCCGGACTGCCCTTACGACTTTATCGAAGCCACATGAGGCCCTCACGACAACCGCCAAGTCAAACACCGTTCACCACGGAACCATATCGGGAATATATAATAATCGTTATTCTGACTTCATGTTCTTAGAAGCCTAAAACCTCATGTCCGGCTACCAACGCGAAATTCATCCCTCAAAGAAATACGACCAAGTGCCTACATCATGTAAAGTACACATCCACGTCTAGTCAGACACCGAAACGAAAAAGCGGTGCAAACAGATTGCTGCTGCTTGGTGCGCCTTTTCATGTTATGTACTCGATCCTCAAAGGCTTCAGACCAAACCTCTATCCGCGTATAATAATAAATCCCACAACCATTGCGCCAGATCCACAGCCAATATGGTTAAATAGTTAGCCACCTTCCCTCTTGTAATGCCGTCGCACCCATCAATCCAAACGCAATACGCTATAATGGTATTCAAACATCCGACCCCGAGATCCTACACACCATCAGTCAGCCTCAGCCCGCTCCCGACCTAACAACCTTATGTGTGGAACTTACCTAGATTTATGCCACATATATCCCTCTGCATGCAACGCTTCTATGTTCCGCGCTCTTACTTCTCTCATATAATCTGCCTGCTCCGCGCTGCAAGCCTTGATACCGTTAGCGTCCCTCTGGAACCCAACAACAAAGGAATGTACTGCGTAGCCACAGCACACCAGGGCCGCAGAGAGGAGCATGACTATCAGCACAATGACGGTCTCGGGTATTGCGTAGTCACCCATGGTTGGGAAGAAGCCTCAGGGTAGTGGGTGGTGGTGGGGTTTTGGTAAAGGTGAATGTTGGTTCAGGTTTGGTTTGGTTTGGGTGAATATAGGTTCGGGTTTGGTTTGGGTCAGGTGCGGTGAGGGAGCTTCGGCAATGGTAGTCCACGGTTTGATCGATGCTCAAGGATGTCGGTTGAAGTCTATGGTCGGTGGTATCGTTGACGTTCGTTCGTTCGTTCGTTCCTCGCTTTCGGTCACTCCACGGTAAGAGTCTAGATGACGGCGGTGCTCTATCAGCGAGAGATAAGGAGGTTTGCACGGTCGGTTGGATTGTCGAGAACAAAAGGCCAACACAAAAAATTCAGGGTTGGTAAATCTCTATTGCTTCAAGAAGTCCAAAGAGTGGTCAAACGAGTGTGTAAACGGTGTCAAAACAACGTATAACCTAAGAATGCTGCCCTCAGGGACTCAACGAAGCATATATACCCATCCTTCCCCCCTCCTAGCAAGATTCAAGTTCCGCCGTCCCGATCCCATCCCCCTCACCTTTCGCAAGTTCCCCCATTCGTCTTAGTCTTTCCTCTTTGTGTCCTAGCGTCTCGCACTATCACCACGTTTATTGGCCTGTTCGCAAAGTCACGTGTACCTTACGATTCAACCAATCAACGCAAAGGTACCCCGAGCCTTGTCAGGCAAAGCATTGGCAAAATCCATGCCGATGACAAGTGGGTTGGGGGCCGGAGACACGTCAGCCAATAAGATAGATTGCTACGCTTGAGCGCATAAGGCTTTCCGATTCAATGGGCCTTTGGTGTTAGATTGTTGGCAGTTATCTCCGCGTTGGCTGATCACTTGCAAACTTATAAATAGTACAACGTTTTGGTGCAGGAACGTGAACGAGTGCGAGGCATATTGGCTTGCTCTTGTACTCCCTTTGATATGAGCAGCCTAAATCTACTTGAGAGCTTGTAGATGCATAGTGTCTCTCAGGAATTGAAAGTGTTAGGAATAAAAGCATGTAGTTTGCAGTCAGTAGACGTCCCTATACACCGCCCTGCCCTTACAAGCGAAGCTTCGATTCACGTCTCTTATCTTTTCTTTCTTTATACACGTTCAAGTATCGCCATGCAGCGTAGCTGAATTTCTAAAACACTGCTTTACACTTACTACCACTGACTTTTTACTCTGTCTGCCTAATAAATAGCAGTCCATTAGTTTTTGTGGACAACATTTCATCCATGGACTGCCTAGGCTGGATACTCTTGTTTCCTGAGTTGTGCATCCTGACTTGCACAGCCACGCGGGACATTCGGATACGTGCTTTGAAGATCAAGCTTTATGTTAACCTGGGAAAAAGAATAAGCTTTGCGACCAATCCAGGTACGAGTGGATTATTATGCATCTAGAAGGCATACGGCAGTACTATACCTGAGAAGTCGGAGAGAGTTCGGCTTGGAAGTGTCGTTTAGACCTGGTACTGTAGCTAGGCGAAAATAAACAGGACTGAGCATGAGGCAGAGAAGTGCTCTCATAATTCCCATTCTAGAACGTTGATAGTGATTGAATTATTTAATTTCAGCTAGACATTTGAGAATTTCACGTACTGTCAATATCAACATGCTCGTTCAACAAGAGAGCAGAACAATAACTATAGACTCTGTATAATTACATTGAATGGACTGTATGAATGTCAATCGAATGTTATCTGTCAATAACCATCAGGCGTTCGTGCTACAAGACCTTCTCTCCATCATCCCGACTCGTCATAATAATCTCTCAGTACGCCCACACCGGCGGATTAACACCAGTATACGTGTGCGTCGCCAAACCCTTCAACTCTACGCACCCCGTCAAATTGAACAAAGGCGTCACAGCGTACACACTCGTCCCATTAGGATTCCACTGATTCGGACAAGCCCTCAATCCGCCTTCGTATCCAACAGGCCCATCCGGGGCTTTGAACGTAAAGTAGCCGCTTGGAGCGCCGCAGTTGTAAAATTTATCGTTTGCAGGGCAGGAAGTACAATGTTTATTAGAGGAGAGCGGGGTCCATGTCCAGCCGTAGTAGTAGGGATAGGACCCGGGAGGAAAGCTGTGCGAGTGCTGCACTGTGATGCGAGTTGCGCCGTCGACGTCGACGTAGAATTCTTGGCCGCCGGGGACCATTGAGGACTTTGCATCAATTCAGTTAAATGCATTTGAGATGTTGGATAGGATTTGGATTTATTACAGGGTATAATGTTCCTGCGAACACAGTGTCGGTGCCGTTCGGACAATTCGGTACAGTAGGTGGGCCGGGACAGTATTGTCCCGTCTTCTCTTGGAAGAGATTCAGGGAGCCGCCGTACTCAACTTTTAGTCCGTTGTATTTCGGGTTGTTGGGTGCGTAGGCGGTGAGAGTGTAGATGCCAGGACCTTCGTTCTGTCTAGCATTGACTTGAGGATAGGAAAAAGCAAGAGGTAGGAGAGCGAGGAAGGAGAAAAGCGAGAGTGTTGTGGGAGCCATATCGAAACGATGGAAGGGTTAGAAATGACAGAAAATGAAGAGCAATGGAAAAGAATATGGGTATGCGAGAAGTAGGAAGTATTTAACTGAGGAGACGTGACTTTATCCTGTTTTAGATAGCAAGATATATTGGATCTAGACTGCTGTGCGACGACCTAACAACCTCCGCACCTCTGATAGATATAGCCAATCAAGTGGCAAAGGTATGGCCAGAGTCTCCAGATGCTCGGGTAGGATATGCGTGAGCTGAAAAGGTCCGCTGATATAGCTCAGCCTCACCATCACGATGACGACTCGAGATTGCCGACCATAAGAAATAGCGCTGACCAGACTTGACACTCCAAGAATCCTAACTCATGATCTGCCATTTCCCGAAATCAAGAGGAGTACAATAGTATGGTCCTCTACGCTGCGCTAGACTTCGAAGCTGGCATTCTTTGAGTGGCAACAGGGCTGAACTTGGGGTGCAGCCATCATCAGGTCATGTTCAAAAATAAAGATATATTGCCATTAGTACGACGAGCCATATTGATGAATGACCAACGTGTCTCACATGAGGAAGGTCAAATATAGTCATTGAACGAGAAAGGTTATGTATAGTCATTGAACATGAGGTTGAGGCAAGAGACTGCCCCCGCCAAGGCGCGCCAAACCCAAAGTGGGCCCACAAGCGAATTTTGCCAGTCGAGCCCACAAGCCAACCTCTGCCGCTACAAGGTCGACATTTCCATCGACCTCCTTCCCTCCACCACAACACAGTCGCCATGGGTCGTGTTATCAGGAACCAGCGTAAGGGACGCGGCTCCATCTTCACGGCCAACACCCGCTTGAACAAGGCCCCCGCCCAATTCCGCACTCTCGACTACGTACGTCTTAGCCCTCATCCCGCACAGCGCTGCGAAATTTGGAAAGTCATGGGGAACATGGGCTAATAGCAACGGCACAGGCTGAGCGCAATGGTTACATTCGCGGAATCGTGAAGGAAATTGTCCACGATTCCGGTCGTGGTGAGTACTCAGGCTTTTGGACGTGTTTGCAGCGATTCTGACGAATTCGATGATAGGTGCTCCTCTTGCACGAGTCACTTTCCGCAACGTACGGACACCTCCCTCGATATACCGTTATACATCTCACTCACATTACCTGTAGCCATACCGCTTCAAGCTTGACACCCAGGTTTTCATTGCCAATGAGGGCATGTACACTGGCCAGGTTAGTTTGGACAACTCGAACATCGTAGGGCCAGGACTGACACACTACAGTTCATCTACGCCGGAAAGCACGCCAATCTCACCATCGGAAACGTCCTCCCCCTCGCCTCCGTCCCCGAAGGTACCGTCCTCACCAACGTCGAAGACAAGTCCGGTGACCGTGGTGCGCTCGGCCGTACTTCCGGCAACTACGTGACCGTCATCGGTCACAACTTTGACGACGGCAAGACCCGTGTTAAGCTCCCGTCTGGCGCCAAGAAGGTCCTCCCTAACACTGCGCGTGGCATGGTCGGCATCGTCGCTGGAGGTGGACGTACAGACAAGCCTCTGCTCAAGGCCTCAAGAGCCAAGCACAAGGTACATTCGACGTCTCTCACGTTCATGAATCAATACTAACTCGATTTTCTTTCAGTTCGCCGCCAAGCGCAACAGCTGGCCCAAGACTCGTGGTGTAGCCATGAACCCCGTTGACCATCCCCACGGAGGTGGTAACCACCAGCATATCGGTAAAGCATCCACCATCTCGCGTGAGGCAGCACAAGGTCAAAAGGCCGGCCTCATTGCGGCGCGGAGGACGGGTCTGCTGCGCGGTACACAAAAAGTCAAGGATTAGAGGCGCTGATCGGGCTGATCTGGTAGTTTCGAAATCGAAGTGGGACAATGCTGCGGTCGGTTATTCTCATAAATCTTTATGCGGATGGCGGGGCGTTATAAACTTTCTGAACAAGTTAGGCTTCCTGCTCAAGAGCATGATAGGACGTTAGGGAATGTGAATCCGAAAAAATGCATCTGGTCTGTCAATCGGGACTGTGATATGACGTCAAGTTCGCCCAAAAAAAAAAGCATCAAGTCCATGATAAGATGCTGAAAAGCCGAATGGTCAATGTGTACTCTACCTGATGGTCCTAAGTTATCCTATGATTTCACGTCGACATCAAAGAACCTACAGCCTATGTGCATTTGACATGTCTGCCTTGGTATCTTCGTTATCGAGGGTTCTAATACGAACACGAACACGGCTATGAGTCAAACAGATTCCAACCCATACTCAAGACATACTCCTAACCTATCTAATTACCCAATCATCTCCATATCACTATCCCCACTACTACTCTCCTCCTCCTCAACCTCCTTTCCCTCCCCCTCCTCTTCCTTACCCGTCTTCCTCGATCTAAAATCCAAATCCAAAACCCGATAATGTTTCCTATCACTCCCCAGCACAACCACTACTCTCCTCCCCTTCCTTCCATTAACCACCAACTTCAACGGCGTGAACCGGTGCTCGAAAACATGTTTCGTATACGTCTGGACAGACTCGGATGAGAGGGAAACGTTGCCGCGGAGGGAGGGCGGGACGGGAGACCCGTGCGGTAGGAGGAGGGACGGGAATGTGCCTGGAACAAGGGGCGTGAAGGGTATAGTTTGGGCTGTAGCGTTGGGGGTGGTTGGGCTAGATAGAGAGGGAGAAGTGTAGTAGGGAAAAGAGAGGAGGATGCACGTCCTCTCCTCCCCTTTACCTTCTTCTGTGCAGGATAGCAACACGAGGAACCCTTCATCGTCGGCGAACTTCGCATCTAGTACCTTAGTCCCACTTGGGAATTGCAGCGTCGTCGCTGCGTACGCGAGGAGCGCTTTCGGTAAGCCCGTTATAGTCGGCTCGTGCGTAAGCCGATGAATATGCAAGTTTGAGGTTTGAGAGGCGGGCACCGTGCAGATATATGTGTTGATAGTGGAGGTGGACTGTACGGGCTCGGAGAGGGTCAGCGTTTTGAAGCCACTGGTGAGAGTGGCGAGATAAGTAGTTTTGTAGGAGGTGTCCGAGGACAGTTTCTCCTATCGTGAGTGTGCTAGTCTTGACAGGGGAAAGAAATGGGATAGCGTACCGAGAAAACCATACGCATATCCAGCGCTGTAGAACTAATAGCATCATTTTCAAGAATAATTCCACAGTCCATACGGATATTACTCTCCATCCACGCACTCATCTGCCCCAAAACTTTCTTACAACCCTCACCAAAATGCCGTAGCACATGGTCCATACACAACGCCTCTTCTTTGTAACTTGCCTCTTCCTTCAGCAGATCGATCGCTTTCCGCGTGTCTTCATAGCTGTGTGGTCCGGCGGCCTTCTGCTCAGGACTCAGCTGCTCTGCGACTCGCAGATAGGGACCCAAGTCGGACTTTGCGAGCCCGTACTGGATGTACTCGAGTACTACCCCGATATCGACCCCTGGATCCCTATTCTCCATTTCTTGCCGGGATTGGGAAGAAGGCTCTGTGGCTTCAAAGTCGATGGAGAATCGCAGCCATTTGCTAAAAGAGGCGAATTGACGCTTTTCGTCGCCAGCGTAGAGTAGCGTGGTGTGTGCTAGTAGACGCAAGTTCTTTAGATGCGTGAGCAGAGATGTAAAGTCAGATATGGGTCCGCTGAAGATCCAGCCCTGGTCATGGTACTGCGCCAACCCGCGCAGCCGCGAAATAACAATAGAGCAGCGGTCTAGCGCCGGGAGCAAGTTTTCGTGGACTAAGGCGAGGAGAGTGGTGAGTGAGGAAGACACTGTGTGGTCCCAACGTTTATGGCCTTGTTCTTGGAGTTCGTCGACGAGCCATTCTTTGATCAGTGGTGAGCATGTCCCTGTACATGCTAAATGATACAAGTTCTGGACTAGATTCCCTTGACCTTTCTCTTCGAGGGTCTCGGAGATGTTCATCATAAATTTTGAGGGTAGGTCTTGCGAGTGCTTCCAGAAGGTACGGATACGTTGGAGGCATTGCTGAACGTAGATGAGGAGATTTTGCAATTGTGAAGTTTTAGAGGCGATGAGATGGAGATAGATTCCCGCTGATGGGATGAAACCCAGCGTTAAGGGAATGAATGCTAGTTTTGTCTGCGAGTCGTTTGGCATTTTAGACTCGACAAGAAGTCCGTGACTACAGCTGTACGGATGGCTTGTGTGGAGAAGCGGTTTGCTCTCGATTGCCCACGCTGGCGGTAGTCGGACATCCACCGTCTCCAAAGAATCGTATATAGAAGGATGCACGGTACCCAGATCTGTACACCTTATGAACATGTCTACGGAATTGTGATCCTTCGTATGATGTGAGTGCAGCAACGAATCAACCTGGGCCTGCGAGCTAAAAGCTCCCGAGTCCGTTTGTGGCGCGCGCATAAAGGGCAGAGCGGGCGGCATCGGTATGGCAGGAAGCTTTGGCAGCAACGTCTCCATATCCATCATCGCCAGCTGATCCGGAAGATCGGGGGCAACATCCAGCGCCTGAAGATCCGGCTGTCGTTGCAGAAAGTCCTCGAGCGTCGTCCCATCCTTGAACGCGTCCCATTCCTCTGTCGTCGGGTTGCAAAAATCAATACTCGATGTCGCACCATTTGTCTTTTGCTTGCTAACCCCAGTCCTCCTCTTTACGGCCGCAACATCGATGAAATTGAGCCCCCATCCGATGCACTGAGTCCTCGGTATTTGCGGCCCTGTCGCGGGCGGAGGCAGGTCCTTGTGTATCACCTTGCCCGTTTCGGAAGAGATGATGTCGGTGAAGCCGTCGCTCCAGGCCACTGCAATCGCCTGTCCGTTGAACTCCCAGCATATGCATTCAATAGACGCGTCTGAGTTCTTTCTCCTCAGGCCAAATGCACGCTGTCCGTTGATTCTATATACATCCAAGTTCTCCTCGTTTGTGACAACAGCGATCAAGTCCATGGTGGGGCAGTACGAGATCAGATGTGGATGGATTGGATGTAGCAGGATCTTCTCTGCTTGCTGGAGCAGCTTTGGTCCAGGAGAAGGATCCATGTTGGCGCTGGGTTAGATCCGAATGCGGAGGACGACGTGGTGATAGTGTTTGGAGATTGAGATTTATGTTTGTCGTCGCGCTAGTACACCAGTTGCTTAGCGTCCTCACGCAGTCACGTTGAGCATCTTCAAACTCCTTCCTTCAGGGTTTGGAATCCTATGCTATGCAAAATTGACGCAACGGTATGTTTTCATATGCACCAGGGACTGAAACCTGTGTAAACACTCATCACGTATACATGTTTTCTTTCCCTTCTATCCATAAATTAACGCAACTTGTACACGATAATCATCTCCAATTCACAGACAGATTGATATAATCGATTCAATTGGCAGCTGTGCTCAAGCAACAGAACTCGCCCTTTCAGTAAGGTATGCCCTAGAGATAATCATACAAGTACATCGCACCTTTCCTAGGCGCGGAATCCCATGAAGTGAAGATCCCCATATGCCTTCGTGCCGCCAATGCAAGATATCACAGTCCAAGTCAAGTCAACAAATACGAACGCCGCGGTATCAATACCAAAAACCCATGTCAATGCCAATGCGAAGCATATAAGAACTCCATGAAGCCCGAACCGCGCAGCCAGCCGTGCGATATCCTCAGCTCCGTGTTGGGGTGGCCCGGACGCTCTATGTACAGACGCCTATTTCGCCGGTGTTGGCATCAATCCTATATGAAAAGGTTGAAGAAATTCGTAAAGCTTGGTTTTACCGCTCCGGGCCCTTGGTGTTGGCTCGAACCGTATCCTTTTTGGCTCTTACGCTTCCGCTCCCTGCGAGACCATTGGATGTTCTTGTCTCTTGGTCGAAGCTCGTTCGTTTGCCTGGAATATCACCGTCGTCGGAATCCTCAGCCAGGTCGCCGAGCTCGAATTGGTTCTCGACATCGTAATCCGCCATAAGACCCGTTCTGTCACCCAAACTGTTCCGTGCGTCCTCATTTCCGCCATGGAATGAGCCCCTAAACCCAGCCTCCTGGCTTCTGCGCAATTGCATGCTTCTTCGGGTGGGGAATCCAGATATGCCATCGGTAGGCGGCGCGTCGGAAAAGTCGTTTCCAAGATGATTCCGCCCATCAGGATCCTCGCGCGAGAGATTCAGAAGGTAAACCCCGGAGAAGATGACGAGGAATCCGCAAAGTAGAGATATGGTGTTGATGGCCGACGTGGTGTTGAAGCCTTGGAAAAGGAGGAACGATGCGATCAGCGTACATGTGGTGAATGTTACGTAGTAAAGCGGGTTCACACTGCCAAACATTAGCTTGATTCGTTGTACATTGATGGCCAAGGAGCCATACATATTCGTGGAGAACTGGCTCAAAGCCTTGTTGAAGTAGTTCATCTGTGTCATAATGCAGCCCACAATCATAATGATAAAAACGTAAGTGGAAGGGTGTGTGAACTGGTTATTCCCAGCGAAAGTCATCTTCAGCGCGATGCCGAACGCCTTGATGGCCATGATGGACACGGATCCAGAGGTCGAGCAGATGGACAGGTATATTAGGGGGTTCTTGCGGCCGTGCTTCGGGGCAACCTTGTAAATCATGATGGTGCAGAAGGCTGCGACAAAAGCGCAATAAAAGAGAAAGCCTCAAGAATCAGAAACGTTAGTGACCATTGACCACTGCTGGAAAGCACTGGGAGACATACCGGGCTTGATCGCTAGATCCAGGATCTTGTCGACCGACTCAACCTCTTCGTCTGGCGGGGCATGCAGAACGATAATGACCGAGCCTATCAGACAAATCGCACAGCCGATCTTTCCTAAAAGACCCAAAGTCTCCTTCAAGAAGTATGATCCCAAAACTGCTCTGTTCCTGGATTAGCGGAAGGCCTGGGTTGTGGATAGTTCGTACCCACCCGATGAGGACGGCGAGAGCTCCTAATGGGGTCACTAGAATGGCGGGCGCAAACGCGTATGCTGCGAAATTGAATATTTCACCAACAACCACTGCGCACAGGTCAGTCAACTGCGCTCACCGCACCTGTGGGACTGCGCTCACTCGTCACCATCCCGGCCCACCATGTGGGATTCCGGAAGTATGTGAAGCCTTCTCCATCGAAGCCGTGCTTTTCCGCAGACATTGTGAGACCCTATATGAGCTGCCAGTCAGCATTTGTTCGTTGTTCGTACGAGGCGCCGCTTGGTGCGCGAAGGTGTAAGGCGGTGTAGAGGGAGGAGGAAAAAGGCAAAGAACCTTCTTGGTTATAACGAAGCTCGTGCCTAGAAAAACAGACGGTTAGCAGGTTGGTAATGAAGCCTCGAGCTGGGAGCCATACCGATCAACAGCGACGAAGACATGGCCAGAAAGAGGCCGATATATCTGTCCACAGGTAAGCCGGTATCCCTGACGCGAGCTGCGCACCGCTACGACGTACTTCTCTTCCATCATGAAGCCGCCGAAAGGTCCTTTGACCTTGTTGTATGTCTTTTGCGCCAAGTAATATGCGATGGGAGGTGGTTGGGCGGTCGCGATGGGTGAAGGCGGTGCGCGCAGACGTCGGGGGATGTGTCGTCTATCGATAGGGTCGTGCGCTCCTGAGGCCGAGGCGAGGGTTAGGGCGGTGCGAAGGCGGCGCCGCAGCAGCAATTTAGCGGAGTGAGAGTCCGCCACGGAAGTGTCGACTGACAGTGGGGTCTTTGTTGGGAGAGGGAGCTGGCAGAATCGATTCACGTTTCACCAAACGCCTGGCAAAGGCCTTGTTCAGGGCGCCCAGGTGTTTCGACAAGGGAGGAACGTGTGGCGGGTCGTTGAGTGCTGAGTGCGAACTGCGTGCCGGATAAAAACACCGAAGCAGCTTGCGACGACGACGGTTATTAGGCAGGATGTGCGGGGAGCAGCAGAGCGACAAGCAGAGAAGAGTGGTGAGCAAGACTTGAGTGCGCGCTGTGGCAATGTAAATGCGATACGGCAATGGTTCTCTGCGAATTCACGACGGTTTCATGGCCAGATCTGGCGGTGGTACCTAGGTACGCAGGGGCTCCGCTAGTGTCTATTTTCGTGGGTGGATCAGCCGCCTCAGGACTCCGCGTCGTCTTCCTACATTAGGAGCTCCTATATCGCCACGTGTGTTCAGCTTCGAGACCGCCAAGCGCAACTCTCACACGCGCACCACTGCACACTATGTGGCTAGTCGAAAGCAAGATAAAATGTAATAATAAAAACATGCCCCTGATACTACAAACTGAGCATGCGCTTCTGCTTATTCGAACGATTCGGGCCAGAGTACAGGCCCCAGTGAATAATCTCACCCTGCTCCATCGACTTCCTACTTCAAGCAACACCACAATTAAAGACGCAATAATATGAAACGCTGGCACTCAGGTAGACTGCTTTGGAAAACTGTTAAATTTATTTGGGGTAAAGGTTATTGTCAAGGGCAAAAACTTGCCCACACCTCATCTCAGCAGAGATCCACTTCAATAGTTCCGCAAGGACTCAGCCACGCGTTTCCTCCGGTACCATGACTGTTGATGACCCAACACCTGATTCCGTATCCCACCCATGCTCAGAACTTACTGGATTTGAGAAGCCGTAAGACATTCCCAGCCTTTCCGCCGCTCGATGTCGTCCGACGACACAGTAGAAAGCCATTTCCATCCGAAAAGTCCCCGTTTCGCCGATTAACCCCAGATCCACCTTTTTGAACCAACCCACACCTTATCCAGAGAAAATACCCTAGCCCAAAAAAAAAAGGAACGCCTCACGCCACCACTGAATGCATCCTCCAAGTGGTAATATTTACACAATAAATACAGAGGACAGTCCCTCTGGGCAGTTTGAAAAATAACGCAAAGCATGCAACTCACGTACCTTTGATTAATGTTTCCCTACTATGTCCATCATAGAGTATTCCCATGACGGCCGAGGAATCCGAGTCGGTAGTCGCTGTAAATGCTGTCTGCATCCAGGCTAAGAGCTGTTGTTAGTCTTGAGATTGTTGGAATATGATCCTAGTATCGGCAGCGAAATGCGAGCAAGACAGGATTTTCAACCCCGTTCATAAATTCTAGAATGAAATCCAATTGCGAGACAGTGGCATAGTAGTTCAAGTCGTAAGTGCTGTGGGTTAGTGTAGACGGGATCATTCGAACGATGTGAGGACGGTAGGAAGTTACACTCGCGGTCGCTTGACGTCTGGGTAGAGAATGTCAGCATTGCGTTGGCGGTACATGAGTCGGAAGAAGGGGTGAAGCGAACCTGATAGATCGGTGCCAATATCTAATCCGTTGCTAACCTCATCAATTGACCTCTTCAGACCTTGAGGTGAGCCCTCATGATCAAGCCGAGTTGACGAAGCAACAACAGGTTGTGCAGCCGCAGATGTAGCGACCGTGGGTTGCTCAACCAGACCGTCCTCGCCATCGTCGTCATCGTAGTTGATGTAATCATCTTCGATTGCATCGTTGGTTCCATCTTGTGGTGGAGTATGAGTGGCATCTGGGTCAACCGCAGCCTCATTGTCATGGAGATTGAAAACGCTGTCTTGGTCGGCGAAAGCGTCATCGCCGACGCCCTGATTAGAGACATCAAGATTGCTCTCATCCGCGGCGGTCCGTGGGAAATTCAAGTCTTCTTGCTCATCTGTGCCATCATCCTCATAATAGTAGCCAGCGTCTCCCGCATCTGCATTTTGTACAGAATAGTCACCCGCCTCGAAGGCTTGACCAGACACATCTTGATCATACCCTTGTCCGTACTCTTCGTCGAAAGCTTGGTTGTCATAAGCAGAAGGTTCCGCGCCTGCACTCTCCTCGTAATTGGTAAAGTCCGCATCAAGCCCGAGGCCAGCGTCTTGACTGTCTTGACCGTCATGACCATCTCCAGAACCTACACCATAGCTGTATTTGGACTGTTTGTCCTCCTCATTGGGCTCGGCAGGATTAGCGTGGTCTTGCACGTCGACATCGGCGTACACTATATCGTCTCCTTGCACGGTGGAAGAACTTGACGACGGATCGTGGGTAGAGGCTTGGTCGGGCTGGGCAACATTCGCAGCGTCTTCATCTTCATCTTCATCACTACTATAGTCAATAACATCCCCATCGTCCTCACCAGAGTTTCTCGTAGCTGGGGTCGGTTCGTTATTGGACGGGGATGCAGTTGCAGTTGCATTTGGGACGTCCTCGGCCTGATGAGCTTCATTTTCGACAGCGTCCTCTTCATCAACTGGATGGGTGTCGACTGGGTCTACATGAGAAACGGGGCTCTGTTTCTCGGAGGCGTGCACAATCTGCTCATTCTCTTGAGAGGGAAACTCATCGCCGACTGCCTCTTCGTAATCTTCCTCATGCTCGGGTTTTAAGTCATGGTGTTCCAACTTTTCCTCTTCACCCCAACCTTCATGTGCATCCTCAGTTTGCTCATCAGAGAGTGGGGCATTGAAAGCGGTTTGGCCCGCAGCAACTGCCGAACCAAGTCCAGAATAGCCTATCCGGTCCCGGACGGCTTTCTCCAGTTCACCTAAAAGAGTGGATACACGCGGGCGAAACTGCAACGTGATGTAGAACGACTCTGGACTGGTAGTGCCGTCCTGCGCACAGAGCTCAAGATAGGTGCCGATCAAGTGGTTGAGGTCAACAAACGCGCAAGTCGTTGAATCTTCGAAGATCTCCATGTTATGGAAATGGTCAAAACGGAAGCCCAGCTCGGTCTCATTGCTGATGTCGCTGCGAAGTGCGAATCTACACTCTTGGAATAGTTGACTTAGCAGCCCTTTTTGGATCGACCGATCCGAAAGCAGCCAGTCATCATCATCCTCTGACTCATCTGGCTTGAATAGCCAAAACTCAGAACCATCGTAATTGATAGTGACTGGATGCAAATGCAGCGGTTCCTCGGCTTGACTATCCTCCTGTGCGACTTGGGTATCCTGCACAACCTGGGAATTTTTGTCCTTTTCAACCGGTTCGCTCGATTGAACAGATTGGCCAACATCTATGTCGTTGCTATGTGCTTGGTATTCTTGCTGCTGTTGCTGCTGATGATGCTCATCTTGGTCATCGTCAAGGAGAGGATGCTCACTATATTCGTCATTGGCGTGTTCTTCCCAGTCTACGTCTGGAGCATTATCCCATGTTTGATCAGTAGTCCGATTCAGCTCTTGTCCATATTCAACCTCCTCTTCTTTGTGCTCGAATGCTTGACCTGCGTCGACATTTTGATCTGGTGTTTCCTCTGTGTCATGATCAATGTCTGGCTGTAGAATAGCCGACTCGACAGAGACATCCTCTTCATCTGGATCTTCATCCACATGGGGTGTAACTTCCTGAATGGGTTCTTGCTGTTCGTCTTCATCGTCGGAGTAGTCAATAAGGTCGTCGTCGATCGTTGCCTCTTGTGCAACTACGGGGCTGTGGAGCGAGGCCTGCCCGGTATCTACAACTTCTAAATCATCGTAGTCGATATCATCTTCTTCAATGAGATCGTCTTTATCGGCCATGAAGTCGTCTTGATCCGGAAGAGTGGTGTGCAGATCAAGTCCTGTATCCGGTGCCGCGTCGTGCAGTGAAAGGTCGTCATCATCTTGATGATGCATTACTGCTGTGGATTCAAACTCAAAGTCTATATCCCCATCTCCCAGATCGTACCCATTGTCGGAGTGGAGTTCCATGGCGTCGGCAGGAGCAGCGACCTCGAGGCCGGAGACGGGTCGTGCAATGGTAGCCATGGTACGGTGTCGCTAGTGTTAGTTGATATTCGCGGATGGTTTCTAGGGTGGCGGCGGAGGGGAAGTAAAAGCACTAGGGTGAAGGTGGGTGAATGTGAAGGAGCTTCCAGAGCGCGTCACAGCGTTGCGAAGTGAGTCACAGGTGGCAACGTAGTAAACGCGTGCGGACGCTTTACCACACGGAGGGTGCGGCGTAGCAAATGAGAATCGAAGGGTTCATCACGCAGCGCGCGTAGGATTTGGGGGTATGGTTGTTGCTGGGGTCGTATCGAGATAGAAGTATCGCGGGGAGAGAGGTGAAGAGGCAGGCGGGCGCTAAGGCCTGCCTGCAGCCTCTGGAAAGCGGACGCGGACAGACGCGGATCTGCAGGAGCTGGGGATCGGGGCGGTACAGGAGTTTGCAAAGAGGAGATGATGCTGGGTCTGCAGGTAGAGATGCAATCACGGTGATGTGTTCTAGCGACGTGCGGAGGCGTTGTCGAGGAGAAAAAGGAGTGGACGAGGCGATGTGATTGAGGAGTGTTGGAGGTGTGGGCAAGCACAAAGGGATGACCCTGTCCAGCCGGAATGAGCTAGGCAGCGTATATCACGTGATTCAAGGACCACCTGGAACTTCACGCTCAAGGCCCATACAGAGTGCGCGAGGGAGAGCTCGAACGCCGTTCCGATTATCTGGCAGTCGGCACAATTTTGAGACAGCCGTGGCTCTGAATATCAGTTCTTTGTCTTCGTTTTCTCTCTCTAGAGCATTTCTTCAATCGCATAAGCCCTGAGCGAGAGTACCACGCAATTTCCACACCGTGGTCAACATCCCCTCCAACAAGCCCACGACATCCTTTCCACGCGCCGTCTATACCCCCGCCCCACTACACAATTGCGCTGCGAGTGAATCTCTCTGCTCTCGGTCCTCAATTCACAGCTCCGCCATGGTACGAATTTCTACCTGTCGCCAAATGCTTCCGTGTCCGCAAGCTCACCACTGACACTCACAGGTCGTCCTCGCAGCCTCAATATGCACGCGAGGCGGCAAAGCCGTGCTCTCACGCCAATTTCGCGAAATGCAGCGCTCGCGCATGGAAGCCCTGCTCGCCTCGTTCCCAAAGCTGGCCGACAGTGGCACCCAGCACACCACCTGCGAGCAAGACAATGTGCGCTATGTCTACCAGCCCTTGGACGAACTGTACATGGTGCTCATTACCAACCTGCAATCCAACATCCTCCAAGACATCAACTCGCTGCACCTCTTCGCCCAGGTCGTGTCCTCAATATGCAAGTCCCTCGACGAGCGGGAGATCCTGAAGAATGCCTTCGAACTGTTGGGCGCCTTCGACGAGATCGTTACGATGGGATATAGGGAAAACTTGACGCTGAGTCAGATCAAGACTTTCCTGGACATGGAGTCTCACGAGGAGCGCATCCAGGAGATCATTGCCCGCAACAAGGAGCTAGAGGCGTCAGAGGAACGCAAACGCCGCGCCAAGCAGCTCGAAATGCAGCGGAAAGAAATATCCCGCTCCTCACGCGCGAGTGGCGGCATGGGCGGCGGAAGCGGCATGGGCAGTGGCTCTGCTCGTACACCACAGTACCCGAGCTACACACCTAGTACACCCGCTACGGTTCCAGACACCTATGATAGCTACGAGGCAGAGAAGAAGAAGGCAAGCAAGCCTTTGGCATTGGGCAAGAAGGGCATGCAATTAGGCAAGAAGAACAAGACCAACATCTACGACCAAGTAGCCGGCGACATGCCCCAAGAGAGCGAACCTCTTGTCTCACCCAAGCCCTCAGCACCCCCGGCCGCTCCAGTGAGCGCGCGCCCGTCCACATCCTCGGATCGTGAGGCTATACACATTACAACCTCGGAATCGATTTCTGCACGCCTAGACCGTGAAGGCCTCATCAAATCCTTCGAAGTCAAGGGCGAAATGCAGCTCAAGATCTCAGACCCGGCCCTCACACAAGTCAAGCTCGATCTGCAGTCTGGCGACACAAGAGGCGCCCAGTTGATGACACACCCCAAAGTCGACAAAGCCGCCTTCAGAAACAGCAAGATTCTCCAACTCGCCGACACCTCTAAAGGCTTTCCCACAAACATGGGCATTGGTGTCATGAAGTGGAAATTTGCGCCCAAGCCCGAAGACGTCTCCGATCCGCCCATCACCTTCCGAGTCTGGGTCGAGGAGTCAGGCAAGACGTTCAACATCACGGTCGAGTATGAATTGACGGGCGGCGACCCCTTGAAAGATGTCACTGTCACCATCCCCTACCAGACCGATGAGCCAAACGTGTCCTCTTTCGACGCTGTGTATGAGGTCAGCGGCGACAGCCTGGAGTGGAACATTGGCGTCGTAGACGACGAGAATAGCTCTGGAAGTTTTGAATTCGAGGCCTCAGCTGACAGCGACTCGGAATTTTTCCCCATGCGGGTTCGCTTCAGCAAGACGACTCCCTTCGTTGACGTTTCCGTAAGTTGCTTTCCTCCTCATCTGCTCATCCCCTCCTAGTCTTCTTCTTCCCTCGTATCATTATACTGACGATTAGATAGGTCTCTACCGTCACCCTGCTCTCGATGAACCAAGATATCAACTTTACCAAGGACCTCAAGTCCGTCACGGACGTTTACGAGATTGTATAAGCTTCCGATTTTGCATGTGCGTAGAAGCGCAGGAAAAATCTGGAAATGGGGCTGGGCGCTGCAGACTTGGTGCTAGCATAGATAGCAATGATTCACAAAAGAATGCAATGATATGAACGAAATCATGCCAGCTTCACTCCCTTGGTGTGAGGATCCCTTTCATCTGAACCTCGTAACCATCTGTACAGGGCGACAATACACCGTACACGTGAACCCGGTCTAGGTCTTTCTTTTCCCGTCACTGTCCACTTACACCCGTCCGCGGCATAACGTCGTCACCATTCCCAATATCCTCGTTGCTACTCGGCCATAGAAGCGACCATGTGTAATTTTTCGTCACATGTCCAAGTATCCAAAATCTGTATATGCCACCCACTCGTTCCCTTCTTTTCCAACCCCCAGCCTTCACTTCGAGATGTAAGTGGAGTGTTCGATTGAGCACAATAACTATACTGATCACTCTCATTGCGTGCACTTATTTAATCATACACGTTCGATTGAGCACAATAACTATACGGATCACTCTCATTGCGTACACTTATTTAATCATACACGTTCGCCCGTGCATACTCGTACAAGTCCTTGCAGACATACAACTGAAAGGGGCGCTTACATCCGCAAGATCTGCAGAATATAACTCAAAGACGTACACAGTCAACATGAAGAAACTCGACAGTCTTGCACAACCGCAAATGACGGTCCCATTCTACATTGCACAAGTGCAATTCGCTGCCTATCCGCCTGTCCGCGGGTACAAATTCCCCGAGAAAGTCGGCAGCGAAGAAAGAACTCCGCATAACCATGAAAACCTGATGCCGTGCCCTCCCGACTGGGGCAAGAAAAGAACATTTCCCAGCCCAATGCCCATGTCCCAATGCAACCTCATAACCATTCATGAAAATAAGATTGTGAATCTTAAATGCCCTCTAATAAAATCCCGGTTAAGAGATGAACAAAAAGAAGAAATAAAAGAAACCCTCATATTATAGGACTTTTCGCAGAAAATCACCATATAATGCCTATTTGCCGGCCATGGACGAGCCCAAGAAAATATCACCTCACAAAATGAGCATAGTCTCTGAATCTTCGCGAAGCAGTCCCCCTCAGTTATTCGAGGTCATTTCGTCGCAACTAGAGACGCATATTATGAAGAGCTTTCGATATCACAGAAAAACACCTTAGTAGCAGTTAGTAAGACAGGAAGGGAGGGAGGACATCTAACTAGCAGATGCCTCTACCACCCTATCCTCCTTGCGCACGACTCCAGTAATACGGCCCGTGCCGCCTGGGAGCAAACCATCGAACTCTGCCGCCCTCGCCTCCTCTTCGTCAATCCAGCCCGTCTCGAGGTTCCATCCCGCGTTCAAAGCAAGCAGCTCATTCGTGCTGATTTCCTGCACGATCTCGCCAAGCAGAGGCCACTTGGGGCTGAGCATCGCCGGAGAAAGTGTGTTGTATCTCTTAGTTATGAGCGGGTTCCTGGGAACAGGATTCTGGGGTTCGACGTCGGCTTGGTCGAATTGGGAAAATGGAAGTCTGGCGTAGCCGCAAGATATGAAACGGATCGAAGTAAGAGAGGTGTTGCGATCAGCGTCAGCCTGAGAGAAATCAGAGCCAAAGTCGCTCAGATTTAGGCCGGGGGAAATGATGTCGAGAATGTTCATCCAGGAGCCTGCACGAGGCTGAGCTTTGAGGACCGTTTGAGCGTTGGGAGTGGTCTGGGGAGCGACCGGTGCATTGAGCTGCGCTGCATGTAACTGTGCGGCGTTATGTTGTGCAACTTGCTGGCCTACAAACAGAGCTGCAAGATTCACTTGTTGGGCCTGGTTTTGGCCTTGCTGTTGATTCTGGTTTTGGAATTGAGCCTGAAGTTGAATCTGATTCTGCAACTGAGCCTGGAGAGCCGCCAACTGAGGGCCAGCAGGTTGTGCCTGTAATTGCTGAATATGAAGCTGCAGTGCCTGGATATGGAATTGGAGAAGTTGTTGAGGATTCACCGGATTCACCTGCGGTTGTTGTGCAATTCCTAGGTTTCCTTGTCCTTGGAGTCCTGCTTGGCCACCAGCATTAAGGTTGAGCTGCATTCCAAGAGCTGCAGCCAGGGCTGGTTGGAACACGTTGCCAATTTGCTGAGCATGGTTTGGTTGATGAGCGTTTACCAGATTGCGGAGCACTGCTGTCAGAGAAACTGAGTCCAAAACCAAGGCCTTCAGCCTGAACTTATCGTGCTGCTTAACAAATTGAAGCAAGGCTGCCGGCGTAATCCAACAATTCTTGAGAGTGAGTTCCTCCACGTGAGGGAACTCGAGGAGGTACTCATTGAAGACTGTGGGATCTTGCTCGACAACTTTGGCTGCGGTAAGGAATGGCGCAGGTAGGATGAGTTTGTTCCTTGCATGTACCCCTTCAGCGTGCTCTCCACCCGTAACCCAGCCAACAGTCAGCCTTTTGATTTTGGGACGTTGGCTGACAATGTTTCTTAATAGATCGTAGACCGAATCGATTCCGCCTGTTGGGCTGATCTTAGGTGTCTCTACAAAGCCAGCTTCATCCTTGTGGACTGTGCGCCATCCAGGAATGACTTGCAATGTGATCTTATTGAGATTAGGCAACGCATTCCAAAAGTCGTGTCGACTCAGCATGCCAACATAACGGTCAGACAATTGCGAAATGTTGAGAGTATGCACTTGGTCGAAGGTCATAGGATTATCGATGATGGATAGCATGTACGAAGACAAGAATGCTCGCTGGGCCCACTCCGTCTCCATGAGCCATTCCTTCTGGGCTTTGGTCAGACTTGCAGGGATGATCGGGTTCATGAGCTGCCCTGCGTCGGTGGGCAGAGTTGAGGATGAGAATAAAATTCCGGTGCCAGGCGACGATGGAGCCACCACAAACCGGTCTAGTACTTCTGGGTCATCGAACGATGTTGGCACCTGGAAATCGGCAGCATCATGAGCAATTGCCTCGTGAATGACATGTGGGTCTAGGAAGGGCAACTCGGGTTGATCTTTGAGTACTACGCCGGCTCCCTGAAGGTCCGATAGCGGCCGATTTGACTCCAGCTTATATAGCGTAGCTAGTTTGATGTCACTCTGGGATTCTTGGTGGCAGCCTTCAATATAATCCCATAGCTCCTTTTGCGCTCGCGCTCGGCGGTCCGGAATCTTCTTCAGTGTACCAAATACTTCTGGTAGTCTGTGCAGTATTCGAGCACGAATCGATCGGTCGGGGCCATTGAGCCAACCAAGGCCGCTATCAATGGACAAAGCTAGCTCCTTTACCCTCTTGAGTTCTGAAAATGCGATTTTCATCCTCGGTGTTTCGTCCGCGGCGGATTCCAGTCCAGCAACATCATCGAACCGACGATACTCTTCGAAAGGCCAGTCGTAACTACCCCAAAAGCTCATATGGCGCTCAGTCAAAGACTTCTCTGGAGGTTTCGCTAGCGAGTCTTCGTTCACTTCAAAGCTCATTCCAAACTTTAGGATGTGCTTTCCGAATCCCTTAAAGACGTCCAAGCCATGCCCGTTGTAAACATCGTCACCGTTGGCATTTTTCCAGGTGAGGCCTGTGGTTTCAATCCTAACCTTCTTCTTTCCCTTGAAATCCGGTTTTTGCTCCTGTCCAAGCATGCCATATATCTCCGTATTGAAGGGCACAACAACGGTATTGAAGAGGACTTGAGACACGTGCCTGTCAAATTCTCGGCAGACTAGTCGCATTGACTTGATGTCATCACGATTCAGGTAACTGGCAATTTCTTCGAAAAGCTCTGTCGGAAGGTGACTAGGAGGCCATCCGGGAGGCGGGGGCAGGTCGTCGTCCCATGTGTCCACATTAGCCGGATCTTCTTTCCTCTTGAGAATTTTCGTAGGCCGCGTCGACTCTTGTGAAAAACTTGGTTTACTCTTTTTTGCTGCAAGGGGGGTCTGCGCACCGTCTTTCTTCAGTATGTAGTACCGTATTGGTTGTTTGGCGACGTTCCGGAAGTTGGGCCACACATCATTTGCTCCAGGATCGGGGGCTTCGCTCCGATAATGCATTAGAGCTATGGCAGATCCACTAGTGCTGAGAGTCTTTACCACCGCCCTTCCATCAGAATTTTCGAAGTTGTCCCTTGAGCGCTTGAAGGCGCCCGATCTGATTCGGATCGAGTGAGCTAAATCGTCTATAGAATCCATACCACCAGAACGAAGAGAAAATCGCTGGTGTTGGGGGACGGCGAAGTTCTCTTCGGTGAATTCTTCCGGGTATGCATACTCCCTGATTGATCCCAGGCTGCGCGGTGCCGAAGGCGAGGATACCGGGGCGGACGCTTGATCGGAAGACGCTGTGCGTGAGTCGTTGCTGCGGAACAAAGAAAGCCACTGCTCCTCAGCTCTTACTTCAACGTCGGATTCTGGGCTGGAGCGGGAAGGGAACGCATACGTTCGCGTGGGAGGGTCGTTCTCGCTTCCCAAGCTCCGTGGCCGACTGGTCTCTGCTCGAGACGGGGATGTAATGCTGGAGCTGCTCATACCGCGACGGCGTCCACAGGAGTTGTAGGTCCTTCGCGAGCCTCGTCCGCGTGACGGTGACGTTGGCGAAGTTTGCGAAGAGTCTAAGGAGTCCGTTGCTTGCTCTGGGGTTGGGACGCCAAAATATCCGGAGAAGGTGTCGCCCTGGAGTCGGCGCCAGGGTTCCGTACGTGGGCGTAAGCTACGACGAGGCGCTTGTTGCTCCTGTTATTCAGTTAAAACAGTGAAAAACGTTAGAGGCCGGGGCGAGTGCGCCAGACGTACATGAACAACTTCGGATGACAGTTCCTCATCCTCACCTGAATCACTGTCGACTTCGGCTGTTAAATTAGACGATGCTGGTATTCTGCGAGCATGAGACTGCAGCAGCGACAAGAAAGAAGCTCTGCGGTCAGCTCTGCGGTCGTCGGCCATGTTGGCAGTACAGCGATTAAATTGGCCGGATCCGATCAGAAGCCGCAGGAAGGGGTCGCGGGGGTGAAGGAGAGCGCGGGCATGGGTCGGCACGGCGCGGCGAGGCGCGAAAACTCAGAGAGTAGTGAACAGCGAGACGAGAGACGTATAGTCCATGGTTGGGCAGGGCGGACGGGGGTGGGTGAAGTCGAGAGTGTGAAGTTTGCTCGTGGCTGCGGGTGTCGCTCAAGATTCTTTGAAGTGACCTACGACTTGGCGCCAGCCCCACCCCAAATGACATGCATCACTGTACCACCAAACGACAACGCCTGCACAGCATTGTGCTTACCCTCACGTGCGTGGGATCATGCTCAACAAATAAAGCTCGAGAGGTACCTGTATATAGGGGACATTGCCGCAGCAATATGCATATAAAGAAGCCATCCGCCTAGCCCTAACACCGGCCCTTGCACATCCAAACCCATAAACTAACAATACATCATGCCTCCCATAGACAATCTAACGATAACTTGGACTCCAAAACGCAAGCTTCAAGATGAAAAAAGCCTCCCATGTCAACTTGTCCCACTCCCAAGACACCACAGCTATGCAGAGACCAATTTGCGCATCACCTTAGTTGATACGCAAAGATGTCGTGGCTGTGCAATAAACGACCCTGGCTGTCCTCCTCGTCTAGAATGTCTTCATTCGCTGTGTTTCCCGCTAGGTGCTCGAGATATTCCCTGAATGACTGGTACGAAGTGAGGTCCAAGGTGTTGGGACACCACACGCAGACCTGCCAGTCGATCTGAGAAGCACTTTCTTTGCCGGCATGGAAGTACTCAAGAAGCTTCTGTACATGCGCTTTCTCCTCCGGCGGTAGCTGTGAAAAGGCTGCAAAGAAGGTGCTGCCCAATTTCTGTCCGTATTCTGGCTCGACAAGCCACACAAACTTCGACTCTTCATTCCCGCCATTGATCTGAATCACGCGGTCAAGAACGGCCCATTCGACCTTGACGCTCATGTTGGTGACGAACGCAATCTCAACAGAGGCTTCGTTCCATATTTCCTGCTGTTCCGTGGCATCGAACACATGCACCTCGTCTGTGCCAAGCAGTCTTGGCTCGCCGAAGAAGCCGTTCCAGAATGACTCCATCCCGTTCGTCAACCTGAGAAACTCCGTGAAGTCGTCGGGCAGGTCGTGCCCCAGCTTCTCTTCTAGTGTCTTGATTTGTTCATTCGTTGCTGGGTCGTGAAGAATGGTGTCTGGAGGGTCGTCTGGATCGACATCCATTTCTTCCCAGACCGCATTTTTCAAAGTATTTTCGTTGAACATTCTGACCAGCTCTTCCATCGGCAGGTCACGGAACTGCCTTGCCGCTCCCTTCTCGAGCCGTTCCTTGAATGTCTCATAGACCTCCTTCGAGAACGCCTCCAACTTTTCTTCATTCACCTCGATGGTCCGCGCCAGGGCATGGTGCTTTAGGTAGCGCCAGACTTGTCGTGATTTGGAAAGGTCGACCCAGGTTAAGTTGAAGTTGTCGGCAAAGATCTGAAGGATGTCTAGCGCTTTCTCTCTCTCATCCATGAACAACGCGAGGTCAATGGCGGCAGTCAGGTCATCTGACCGAAGCTGTGGCTCACCCCAGACGTCCGCTCTCCCTTCGCCCGTTGCTACTGCAATCAGCTTGTCCAGTCCCTCTTCGGTCCTGTGCATTGATCTTTTCCATAGTATGCGCTCCGTTTCCAACTTTGATAGGGCTTCTGGTGTGCGTTCCTCGGCGGGGATGGAGTCGGGCCACAAGCCAGTAGCCTCCCAAGCAAAGTACAATCCTGGGCTCCATGACGTCTTGCAACCCGAAGCAAAAGTCTGGTAGAGGTTGTAGAGCTCCGTCGCTTTGTCGACATAGCCCAAGAGCGCAAACTCCAATGCTAAGTCGAAGACATTCCGGGCCACCACCCAAGGGTCTTTCTCCCTCAGGATTTGATGGCGGTCGAATTTCCTCCCCATTCGATGCGACATTGACGTCAGAAGCTGTTTGCGAGGTACGGGGACGGATGAGAGTTTCGGTTTGGGAGACAGCAGGAAAAAAAATCGGAGTGGGAGGGACGGCGCAACCCTTAAAGGAGGAAGCGGCCAGAACGCATGTCACTGACTAGCAGATTTGCCCCGATCATCTAAGTTTCACAGCACACACCAGCACAGCACACACCAGCACAGCACACACCAGCACAGCACACACCAGCACAGCACACACCAGCTGATGCACCCATCCACTCATCTGGAACTCGCGCCGAGCATCAAATGCGAGTCCGTGGCTGGCTTTGTGCAGCATAGTAACCGAGCTGGAGTCGGTAAACGCTTTGACGGGACGGGAGGATCCAGCGCTAGTGCTCTATATGTGCCCGGGGAGCACTTCTCGATTTCTCTGCGTTCGCGGCCGAAGGGAATCCTATAATGGAGAGGTGAATGGTGCTCCAACGCAGACAATTTGGTGCAGGGTACATGAGACATGGTTAACCCACAAAGGAGATATTACGACAACTTTCTATGATGCTATCGACCCCAGAGCATGATATAGTGAGGTGAATAAAGTGCAGGGACCTGTCAGTTTCAGCGCATAATGTGGCGCTTTTAGAGCGTGGGGTGGGTAACGCGCGGATACTGTCTTGCACGGTGAACGTGGTTGCCGCATTTTCCTCGATGTGGTCGTGATAAGACATCCTGGGCGCAAGCCAAGGGAATTGTTGCTTCAAACATGAGAGAAGCGCACGGATAGCCCATCTATAGACGAATGGCCTTGTCTCTAACGTGTTGGTGAGTTGTATACCTGCAAAACGTCTCTTAAATTTGCTGCTTTCGGTTCCTGATGTGCGATGATAAAATTGCAAGTGCCAGGGGCACTCCTTGGTCCGCGTATGCACGACAGGCATGAAGGCAGCGGAGCCGGTTGGCTGCCGCCCCTAAAACCCAAGTTGACGTGTTGGCAACAGCAAAAGGAATAGCGGCCTGGGCACGGAAAAAGACCCGGTGCCTTGTTGATCCTGGGGCTGAGGGAGTTTTATCCACGTCTGAATTCCGAGGTCGGGCCGATGTCAACCGGATACGCGTCTCTTCCTTGGGAACAATACGATCGGAAATCCTGCCACATTAGGATACGAATCGGCAAAAGTTGGTACGGGTTCAACTACAGAGTTCTGGCATCAAGCTGGAGTTGATAATCGGGCCTGACCGTCTCCAGTGGGATGTTCACTGTCGGGCCGAATGATGTTCTCGAACCATTTGCCAGAATAGTATTGGTCACATCTACTCGGACTCCAGGTTCAGAAATTAAGCGAAAGCCAATCTTGGGCACAGACCTGCAGAAACGATTCGGGCGTACCCAAAAGACCAACTACACTTGCACGGATTCCAAGGCATCTTGGTTCCTAAGCGAAAATGAGCAATGCTGGCCGAGAGGAGGTGGGGAACGGCCGCATAGCGACCACATAACGGATACTAGCCAAATGGACGAGTACTCCGAAGGAGTCTCCAAATCGCGAGTCGAGAAGGGGGACAGGCATTTGCTGAACTAAGCGATTACATATACGAAATGGCAAGAGCACCGAAAGCATCCATGAGGAGGTGAGTAGAGCGTAGATAAAACACGTTCCGTGCAGAGGGAATAGGTTTGTGGGGTTCTAAACAACGGTCGTGCACGGTCCATCGCGTTATTCCCATGTTCCGAGCCTCTCTATACCTTTGCTCCTCCATCCGTGTTACACAACACAACAAACATACTCTACTATAAACCAAGGCAGTCCCTCTTCTCGCCTTCCAGCCTTGCATTCCATTAGGTGAAAGGCTCAGATTAACGGTCTGGACTGAAACCGGTCTGTACAGGAGACTCCAGTCTGATTCGCAAGGCAACAGCGACTGAGACGCACAAGTTCATGGGCCAGGACGCCCCAATATCTGACCACGTACTCGCCCAAAAGGAACTTTGAAAGTGCTCTCAGATTCGATCTTATACTTTTCCGATTTCATTCCACTCATCAGTTTGTCTTCCCGTCACCATGGCCTCCAACCCCCAGCCACTTCTCCTTACGCTGCCACGCGAACTCCGAGACGAGATCTATCTGCTGCTTGCCCTCCCTCAGCGCATCTACACTTCAGCTCCGAGGACTTCGGAACGCTCTTTACGTCGGCTCAACAAGCCTCCGGAAACTTACATAGATACGCGAATCTATGTACCCGCCCGAGCGCCAACCAATCTTATGGGAACCTGCAAACAGCTAAGAGAAGAATGTTTAGATACCATTTCTTACCTATTCAGCTCCTCAAATCCTATCACGAGGAACGATCTGGTGCCAGAGGCAGCACCAGAGGGCAATGTTCTCGTCGCACAAAGTGATGCAGATGCAGATCTTGAAGAGCTCGCGGAAAGGACCAAGGACGACGGATCGGTGCGGATTACTTTGGAAATTGCGCGGACTATTAGCGGAAATATGGGCGCGATTATTCCAGCTCGTGAGCTGCCGTCTCCGCGGTTCCTAGCTTTACTTCCACTGTTGACTCGAGTCAAAAAAATCAAGTTTGTTGTGTGGGCCGCGTACGACTGGTGGAAAGGGCCACAACGGCGGCATAACAGGGTTAGAGGGCGACAAAGATCTCTTGTCAAAAGGACGTCTTCGGGTCAGGCGGACGAAGTCCTATCAGCGCGGAAAGAGGAGGACGATTCTACTCCAGCTCCGGACTCCAAGCCTAACCCAGTATCCGCCGCCATTGACACCATTTTGAAACATTTACCCATGATTGAGGAGGTGAAGGTGGATGTACTAATAACTGCCGGGGAATACTGGAATTGGGATCTGCCAGAAAATCGGTGTGAGGGGATTCAAGGCTGGCTAGATCACACGATGCGTCTTGGAAATGGGAGCGTTGTGAAGAAGGTGTATCGAAGGCTTCTTGCTTGCAAACTCCCTCCTCCATCTCGCGGGGCAATCTTCTACCACCAGCTCGAGACATGTGATGGTGTGGGCCAGGGGTCGGTAGTCCATGTTGCTGAAGGGATTGGAGAGGTACGTCAATTTTGTAGCTATATGGGTCGACGAACCAGACACTGATTCATCCAGGTGCCTGAGGACTTTGATGAACCTCCGGAAGATCCTCCATTCACGAAGACATACGATCGCATGGTGTAATCGCCTTGATCACGGATTACCGGTCATCCCAATTATTTCCATACTAGAGTATCCCTGGTATAACGGCACGAGAGGTTGATGATTGGATTTAAGAATTGGTATCTTGATACACTTTTAACTGCGACCAGCTCAAACAAACAATTTGTAGAAGAAGTAGCCAATGTATACTACAGCAGTGGCAATAGGATGTGCCCACTTCGGAATCTCAGATTTCGCATGGCGTAGTATCCAAGACTCGATAGATGTTCGTGGCGCCCCCGGCGTAAGGAGCATATCGGTCATGCTGCCCAGCGTTTTCTCTTGTGCCTCTTTTGCGAACCCCCACATCTTGCTTTCATACTCGATAATCTTTGCATCTAGACTATCCGCGTTTTTTGAATTTATTGAGTCGACGATTGCATGCGCGAGCAGCATTGCGTCGTAGAACGCGATATTGACCCCAATCCCCGCAAATGGGGTCATGAGGTGCGCCGCATCACCCAGGAGCGTAACGCCTTTCTTGTGCTCCCATGTGAAGCCAATAGGGAGCATGTAGTGGCTCCTCCACACCATCGACTCCTCGGTACTGCTCTGCACCAGATTCACCAGCTCGGAGCTCCAGTCGTGCATTTCTTCCAAAACCGCCTTCTTCGCGCTCTTCAGGTCCTTTGGATCGAAGCCGCATTTCTGAATGTAATCCTCGTCTTTCTGGCTGTTAAACGAGACGTTGATACTCCCATCGCCCAGCTGCTGCCCGTTCACATTCTTCCCATCGGAATACGCAAATACATTCCCCCGATTCACGAATTTGTATGCCTCGGGTGCTCTCGTCTCCGCGTCCGGGATACTCATGCTATACCCTCCTATCCCCGAATAGTACGGCTTTTCTGAAGACAGCAGATCGCGAACTTTACTCCAGGCCCCATCTGCACCAATAGCGAGATCAAAGCCGCGCTCCACTTCCCCGTTCGCAAAGTGCAGCGTGAGTTCTGGCTCAGACTCAACACGCAGAAGTCGATAACCCCACCTCACACACCCCTGTGGCAAACTCTCCATCAGCAACCTCCTCAAAACCACCCTATCAATCTCGGGTGCTTCGTACCCACTCTTTCTCTTACTGCCTCTCTTCGGGGGACTGCTGCGCATCCATGTCGTCTGCTTCTTGTCACAGACGAGCAAACTTTCGTCGTCGTAGCGCGCGTGTTTCTTGAATTCGGATAAGAGACCGGCTTCAGTTATTGCGACGATTCCAGTGGAGGCCCGGATATCGAGGGTGCCGCCTTGGGAGCGGTAGTCTGGCGAGGACTCGGCTTCGAATACTATGCTGGGGATGGAGTGTTGGTGTAGCAGGCGCGCGAGCATGCAGCCACCGGGGCCGGCACCTATAATGGCGATGTTGGGCGTCATAGGTGATGCTGACCTTGGTATAGGTATTGGTGTTGATATTAAAAGGTCGAGCTTTGAAAGGAAGGCATGTTGGTCTCGAATGTCGGGAGTTGGATGAATCTCAATGCCAAACAAAGAAATAAGGCGAGATTTAATAAAGGTCTATTGTGCCTACCTGCTGCCTAGAGCGCTTACGTTGCTCGAGTTTGCAGGCCATCGTCGTAATGTATGCCATAATAGGGACTGTGTTGTCGCAAGGTCTTCTCAGCCCTACCAATCAGACTTCAGCTCGGCGGTTACGATGGTGCCGAGCGCCGATGGAAAGGTACCAGTAATTAACACAGCGCTCCTGTCAAACGTGGTCCATCTCCATATTACTTCTGACAAGTAACTCACCAACATTCGAATAGTATCATCAAGGGCTCGACATCCCACCTTCCTCATGTGGGCAGGCTAAAGACAAGCTTTACCAAGCTTTACCACGCCGTAGACGTCATATCGTTCGCCGGTATCTCACCAATCGCACGGCGAGGATGCAACACATGAGGATTCCTCGCTCACAATGAGGCCCCATGCTTCTCGCCCAAGCACCCGTGTTTTCAGGGACGCAGCAAATCGGAGTTCTAGGAAGTGCGCTTACCCCGGGCGAGATGAGGGCCCCCGCAGGAAATACCACCAGATTCTCGCAAGTATGCACGCCTCCAGTCTTTAGGCCGAGGCTGCGCAGCACTTGCTAGATACTAGGAGTACAGGCCTGGAAAGCTACAAAAGGGCCATAGAGCCTCCCGAGGCCTGCCTCTAAAGGTGTCCCTCTCCCAGAGCCAATTGCCCAACATGAAGCTCCAACTGCTCTCTGCGCTTTCCTCGGTCGCAATTGTGGGCGTGAGCGCCAGCTGGACGAGGAACATCAATTATCGCTCGCCCTCGGAGCACCATCCCTCTCTCGGCGTATCCATTCACAAGGTCGTCAAGCGGAATGACCCCGCGAATCCCTGGGATCCCGCAACGCTGCACTTTACACACGGTGTGGCTTCTGGAGATCCATACCCAAACAGCGTAATTCTTTGGACGCGCATCGGTCCTTCCAGCGACAACGACAAGTCCAATGTGACCGTCTCGGGATACGCGAAGCTCTTCAACCACGATACAGCGGAGTACGTCTCTGTGTCGAAGGCGCCGGTTTGCGTACAGTACAGGATCGCGTCTGATGATAAGCTTGCACATGTAGCGGACTCGGGGATGGTATATACTAGCTCGGACATCGACTACACGGTTAAAGTGGAGGCGAAGAACTTGAAGCCGTTTACGACGTACTACTACCAGTTCAACGTCTGTAAATCGGATAACAAAAGCCCGCTCGGGAGGACCAAGACGACGCCGGATGCGAATGACGATATTACAAAGGTTTCGCTTGCTGTGTATTCTTGCTCCAACTTTCCATTTGGCTACTTCAACGCTTATGGCAATGCGGTGCGGAAGGTGAGCCAGCTTGGAGAAAGGATGATATCTCAATAGTCTAACCTATTTCCAGGACTCAGTA
The DNA here is from genome assembly GCA_001599595.1 of Beverwykella pulmonaria. Lineage (NCBI taxonomy): Eukaryota > Fungi > Ascomycota > Dothideomycetes > Pleosporales > Melanommataceae > Beverwykella > Beverwykella pulmonaria. The sequence goes on along the minus strand of BCHH01000010.1, from coordinate 453,662 downwards.
GACTATGTCATCCACCTCGGTGATTACATTTACGAGTACGCAAACGGCGAATACGGCTGGGGCCAGACCATCAACCGCATTCCGCTGCCAGATAGACAGATCTACACCTTGTACGATTACAGAAAAAGAATCGCGACGTACCGGACCGATCTTGATCTACTTGACAGCCATCAACGGTTCCCTTGGATCCCAGTCTGGGACGATCATGAGGTCGCCGATAACACCTTTCGTGACGGGTCGTCAGAACTCAACAACACTGAAGACTCGTTCGTCCACGATGGCGGCGTATCCGTCGATCAACGCAAGATGAACGCTGTGAGGGCGTACTTTGAGTGGATGCCGATCCGCCAAGTGGACATGGACGACAACCTACGCATTTGGCGCAGCTTCAGCATCGGTAAGCTCGTCGACCTCGTTATGCTCGATACCCGCCAATACGACCGCTCCATCACCGACCTCTACTGGAACACCGGCTACATCCACTCCATCTCCAACGACGCCTCGCGCTCGCTCATGGGCTCGCACCAAGAAAACTGGTTCTACAACACGCTTAAGTCGTCATCGAAGCGCGGCGCAACATGGCGCCTCATCGGGTCACAAATCATATTCAGCCATATGAACCTCTCCATCGGCCTCGGCAACGAAAACCCCCTCAACTACGATACCTGGGATGGGTACCAGGCAAATCGTAATCGTACGCTGGCTGTGCTCTATGACAACAAGATTGGGAACAATATATTCCTTGCCGGCGACAGCCACGCCTCCTGGGTTAGTGATCTAGTCTGGCTTGGTGAGAAGGCATACAACAGCAGCACCGGCACTGGCGCCATCGGCGTCGAGTTCGGCGGCTCGGGTGTCACATCTCCATCGCCCGCAGGCGCAAACGTCTCCATTGCGTCGGCCAATGCCTTCTCCTCGTGGATCGTCGGCGCGAATCCGGAGCTCCAGTGGCAGGATATGTACTACCGGGGCTACTACGAACTGCACATTGGTCACGATGAGGTCGAGGCCAAGTACTTTGGTCTGCCGACTGTGGTCAATAGGAATGCGTGGGAGATCCCAATTGCGAATTTCACAGTGAAGAATGGGGAGAATAGGTTGGCTAGGCCGGTGGCCGGTGGGGTGGTAGAGAGTGGGAGCTTGAAGGGCGGAAAGGTGGCGCAGAATAACGTTACAGTTGACACGGGGAATGGGACGTGGTTCGTGAGCCATGCCGATCTGGCGGTGTTGTGATGTGGAGTAGGAGGTAAGAGTGCCGAGCAGGCGTAGATGTGAGGCGCTGTAATGACATGGAAGAGAAGAAGTTTAAATGGGTGAACGTGCTGTACAGTACACACCAGACATCAGAGAGAGTACACAGTGAAACAATGCGTAATGTCAAAGGCCGTTTGCATCCTCTACACTCATCCCGATATCTCGCTCTTTCCTCCAATCATTACGTCACATTTTACAACATGCCCCGCACTCGTGCTTATCGAGATCGAGATCCACGCTGGACGGGCGCCTGATTCCGTATTCTCGTGTCTCGGACTCTCGGTTAGCGATGATGTGGTGGCGGTGCGACTGTGTATGCAACCCGTGCCAAGAAAAGAAAGCCTCTCAAACCATACTGCTAGTGGACAACCTTGGACTCCGACGTCAGGCCGGAGTATGCTGGTGTGGAAAAGCAAGTGTTATCTTCATTAACTATCTGTCTGCTTAACTAATGTCGAAGTAGACCTCATTGTAGACAGTATTCATGCAATCCCAGGAAAAAGAAGGAATGAGTTGTGAGTTCATACGATGGATAGTGGTATGTGTGCCAGACGGATTAATTTGTCACAGACGGTTTACACAAGATGATGTTCTCGGATTTTGATGCGTTCATGATGAGGAGATTAAGAGGTGTGTAATACGGATAGAGAGCGATAGCGGAAAGTATGATTTAGAGAAGTTTATTGCGTGACAGTGCAGAGTGGAGGGCGGGGTGTGTAAGGCTGAGTGAAGAAATGAGAAATCAGAGTTTATTCCACATGCATTTGCCTCCGCGAACATCCGGATGCTACAGTATTGTGGTGTGTATGCGCGCAAAGGATCTAGATTGGAACTACGCGACGTCTTAGGGCGTTGCGAGATGTGGGATGCGAGGTTAGTAAATGATTTTTCAGGTCGACAGTTAGGGTCGACGGTGATTGCCGGGTGATGATTGAGATTGCTTGTTCGAATCATTTCCATCCCCGGCAGAAGTGATGTTTGTTGCTTGATGTGCTGTCATTGTGGACACTAGATGATGTGTTTGTGCTTGTGGTCGTTACGCTTTGACAGACAAGCGTTGCTCTGGGCTGGAGCTGACGTGTCTATCTGACCTTGATAGAAGGAAGGTCCATCCTGGGGCTGCGGTGGGCACTTGTGGATTGAGTTGTTTGGACGGGACATGAAAGAAGAAGAAGAAGAAGGAAAGAAAAGCCATCGTGGTACCAAAAAGATGGTACGAAAGAAATACGAGCATAGAGCCGCGCCTAAAATAGACATGTTGTATCGAATAAAAGAGGTTTTGCATCGCGACCAAGAAATGTGGAGAAGCCAAGCGCACAAGGTGGTTGGAGGAATGCAGAACAAGGAATATAGAGTCACATCCACCACAGTGGGCCCTTTGGATGGTTGGATTGAGAGGTTGGTTCCTACCAGTTTGAGGCGGAGCAGTGTCCGCAGCGGTGCGGCTGCGGGCACGCGGTGCGCTGGAGACATAGGATGCTCAGGCACAAGCGACCATCGTCTGCTGTGCCAGTTTTGGAATAGAGGCAAGCACGGAAACCTCTATTGAAGATTGCGCAGACGCGCTCTTAGATTTGCGCTGCGTGGCGGGCCGAAAGTTGCTAGAAGTGAATGAGGAGGGCACGTGCCGTCGGGTTCTCTCGGGCGAGAGGACGTCGCAATTTCCAGGTGCCTGTCCAGATCAAGTTTGACGTGCGTACGGTATAAGACACATATATCTGTTACTCATGATGCCCGAGCTGTTCCGCGATGCGGTACCAGTCGTGGTTGTGAGGGCGGCGAAGAATCCTGTCAGCCTCATGGGGCGCGCCTTTGCAGGGCGGAGGTTTTCCAATTCAGACCTCATGCTTCAGACGGATAGCTCGGGCAGCTAGCGTCGGGTGATTACGCTTACGACTGAAGTCTGATTGTGAAACGGGAGGGAGAGCGGGAGGACAAGCAAAGGTCAGGAAGTGTTTGTATTTGGGGGGATCAGATGAATGGCTGGGAAATTTGGGGGGGAGAGGATGGAGCAGCGGCGTAACAGCGGACGATGTCGACGCCATGTACTCTGGTCCCCAATCACCTTGAAGAGGCTGAAAGCATTGGGAAAAGAAGAAGAAGAAGAAAAAAAGAAAAAGGGTCTTGTTCCATGGCAGCGGTCACCATTCTTGGATGGTTCATCGCGAGGCATATCTGGCGAGCGGCGGTGACGAGTCGTGGGCACACAGCTGGCAGGAACGTTTGGCTAGCGCGTTCGACGGTTTGATGGCTGCGTCCACGGGCCTCACTGCGGCTGCAAAGTTAGCCCTATGGTATGATATCGCTGCCAGTGCGGATAGGGCTGGCGGCAACGACGACGGCGTTGGGGTGGTGCTGAGAGATGGCGAGAGAGTGCTTGGTGTGCTCGGGAGAGCTGCTGTTCTTTCAGCAGACTCCGCAGCGCAGACAGCAGCACCGTGGTACTCGCTGTGGCGCCGGCGGAAATCGAAAATGGCAGCACCAGCACCCGTCATGGTTGTAGCTGGTCGACACTCCACCAGGGCCGACTCGTCCGTGGCTGAGCGGCGGATCCTCCGCCTCGTATGCTCGCTGCTGTGCCCTCGCTGCCTGGGGCCGGCCTCTGCCTCTTTTGTCGCGAGCACTCCACCGCACTCCGCCTTGCCTGCGCTTCCTCGCGTTGTCATCCTCTACTTTGTTCCTGACCTGTCCGCTGCTGCCGCACCGCAAACATATCATCCGCGCCTGTCCTCGACCCTTCGTCCTCGTCTGCTTGCCGACCCTCTGCCGTGCCACCAAGAACACTCGCTCTCCATACACCCCGGACGAAGGCAACCAGCGAACTGCGAAGCGATCCGCCGCCCTGGGAATCCCTCGTTAGGCTGAATTGCAGCCGTCTTGCCGCCTCGCCCTGGAAGGACCATCACCTCTGCGAAAGAACCTCGACACTCGTTTATCCTCATCTACGCCTGCTCTGCGCTGCATGAGGGGTCTCCCGTGACCACTGCCTGCGCGAGCTGAAGCCTGCCATCTTGAGCCCCAACCTTCTCTGGATAGCTCACAGCTCAGCTTCAGCCCCCGACCACCATCCATCGTTTGTCACGACCGCTCCGATGCCAATGCGATCCGAATCAAAACAGTACATCAATCTGCACAATCGCGAGCATGAACGCGAGATGCCCGCGCCTTGGTACTGGCGCCTCATAGCCCTAGCTGCATCGTGGATGATATTGGGAGGGTATGTTACACGCCATTCGAGCTCGAGAAGCTCACAAATGCGCATGAACCTGACACTTTGACCCCCAGATACCTGATCCTCCCGGGTCTGTATGCCAAAGACCCTCAACTCAAGTTTAGCCAGGCTGTCCTCTCTGTCTTCGTAGTCGCGCTCCTCACCGCTGGCTACTCGTTCACGGCGTTGCTCTGCTTCGCGTGTCGCAATGAAATGTTCCAGGCCGAAGCTGTCTTCCTGTACGACTCCTACCTGCATCACACTCTCTTGCTACGCCACCGACTGACACAAGTGAACACAGACCCGCCCTCACCTCCTCGGCCATCGGCCTCCTCACAATCGCCTACAATTTCCTCTCCTCGCGCCGCTACGAATGGGCCACAGCCGCCATAAGCGGCACCGTCATCTCTACTGCCTCGACAATGCTCTACGCCATGCTTCTCCTCTGGACACACCGCCGCATCATCAAGATCAAAGAAGCGCGAACCTCGCGCTCGGCAAACCTATGGTCCGAGCAATCCTACTACGCAAACTACATCCAAAACATGTACCCCGCCACCACCACGCGATCTCCCCCGTCCCACCCGCCCGAAATTCAGCTCTCAGAAGATGACCGAATCAACCAGCAAATGGCCATGCTTCTCATGAAATCCGACCCCGGGCCTTCCCCCGACGCCTCGAGTGCCACCTTCCGAATAGACCTCCCGGAGGACCAGGAAGAGAGGTACCGCATAGCGAATAGCTCTGAGCTCGTAGGCACGCCTCCACAAACGCATTCGGACTGGAACCGGAACAGAGGCGACAGCCTCACAGAAGCCCAAGCCTGGGAGCGATGGGATCGGGGCCGAACGCAGAACAGACCGTCGAGTATCGGCGCACAGAGCACACATTCTCGGGGTATCAGCCGCGAGGAGCGGAGGAGAGAGATTGAATTGGGACATGTGTGATCGACTGCGCTTGGTGTCGTCTATTCTACGAGTTTCGCATCGCATTTCTGGCAGCGACGGTGTTTCAGGCTTGGGTCCGGAGTTCTGGCATTCAGGGAAAGAGTTGGAGGCTTCTTTGATACACAACGCTTTACATTTACGATTTTGATTTTGGGGTAATAGGCAGGAGAAGTGGGAGATCTTGCCGTGTGGCATTCTTGATACCTTTGCTTTGTTTATGATGGGTGAGTGGGAAGGAAGCATGTGGGATGGATGCTAGTGTCCATAACTAGGAGAAAGTACAATATATACCTCTAGTACCTCTAGTACTAGTAAGTCAATCAATAAATCAATCAATCATTAAGCAAGCAAGCAAGCATTCAATTAAATAAGCCGACAGTGATATCTGCAACCCAAACACTACAACTATCTCACTCACTCGCTACCATTTTGAATTCAAATTTGGCAAGTCCTAAAATATGAGAGGAAGTTGTCGAGTGCACAGCATGATAAAGATTGTCATTTCTCCTTCTTGCTTACGCCTCGCTCTTACTTCCCAAAACTCGAATCTAAAACGCAGCAATCGAGATACCCCTATAATTATTCCTTCATGACCACCATGTCGGAACTCCGTCGTCGATTCGCCCCCAAACGTACACCTCAGCGGCAACCCAAACCTCACAACTCCAATGTGTCCCAGGCAAAGCTCCAACTCCGCCAATACCCGAACTCGTTTCGTCTCGTCTCCCTAACCATCGAAACACATAATCGGATTTTGATCTCCGTGTACTGGCCACCGCCACACCCCATCGTCAATGTTGCCGCATTGGAATGGGAGACCGCACATGATCGGGGCTAGGTCTTACTCATCGCATCAGCCGCCACTGAGCAGAGCAGAATAGGAACTCGGTTACGGCATCTAGTGGTCTCTTTCAGCTAGCCATAAAAGGTGTAGATATTGTGATTAGAGAGTTGGTGTTTCTGGATACCGGGATGCACCGAGAAGTGCAGTCAGCTCTGTGCGTTTGGCGTGGGGCTAGCTGGATTGGGGTAATGGCTAGATGGAGCTAATGGGTACAAGGGGACGATTCGATGATTGCGGAATGCCAGGTACAATCGAGTGAATGGTGAAAGTAAAGTGCAAGCATTGTGGAGTTTATGTGATAAGCCAAATTGGCACAGCGTACAAAGAGGAAATCAGAACTCCTTCTCGGACAATAATACAATGCCGTCCCATCACAGTACAGGACAAATAGTACTGTACAGAGCATCCAACTCCGCATTCCAATGCCAATCTCCTATCTTCCATACCTCACTCGCCTTGTCATGATTCGGTCGAGTGCGATCGCATCGTGTTCCCCCATACGATGGGTACTCAGTTCGCCGCTGGCACTTTGATAGCGAATTGCTTCAAGTACTCGTAATCTGCCTCGCACGCCTTGACCGTATCTGCAATCTGCTTTGCGCCGTCTTCGCCGTATTTCTCCGTCCACTCCTTGAGCAGTTCTTCTTCGCTCTTGGGCGTTTTCTTCTAAGTGGTATTAGCCATCTGTCCCCAGACTTGCAATCCCCTAAAAACCGGAGGGACCGGGCTGGTTATGATGGGGTGACGAGGAGGTGGGAACGTACGTGTGTCCGAGCCTTCAACTCCTTACTATCAATCGCATCCTCATGGAACCCTTTCCACTTCTCAAACGCTGCCTTCGCAACTTTATGATCCTCCTCGTTGTCCCACTTTAGCATCTCGGGCTCATATTTCAGACCCGTGCTCTTGCAGAATGCTTCGACGATGCCGCTCGGATTGTCCAGCAGATCGTCTGCATCAATCACGCAGATCTCCACGCCTCCATAGCCGTTGACGCCGTTGGTCCCATTGGTCCCGTTAGTCCCGTTGGTCCCGTTGGTCCCGTTAGTCCCGTTCGTCGAATCGGACTGCCCAGCGAGTTTGGGACCGACTTGCCCCTCGGCGCGCAGGTAGTCGAAAAGTCGGCGTAGTTCATCATACCCGGCTTCGTCGGGCCGGAAGTTGTAGAATCCAGTGAGCTTGTCTAGAGGCGGGACCGTGCAGCGGTAGTAGCTCGGGATGCTGTTCCTCGGGTGGCGGATTAGAAACGCAAAGTGGAAGTTTTTCAGCAATTCGGCCGGCACGATGGTAGGGTTGTTCGGCTCGCCCTTGGTGTCGTACGGATATGCGGGCCTGTCCTTGGGGAACCTGGTCTCGACAGGGGATAAGGCTGTGGTATCGGTGCCGACGCCGCGTTTGTAGTTGGCGAGCGAAGGGGCAATGGTAGCGGGTTTGCCAGAGGGGGGGATCCAGTACTGTGCCATGTCCTTGATGAAGGAGCGTTTGTTCTATTGGTGTGTGAGTACGCCATACCCCACGATTTGACATCGATTGTGGGGTAGTGGAGAAGGATGGGACAGCAAAAAAAAGAAAAACTGCATGCCAATTCGAACGGCATGCAAATGAGCATGGTGGCCAAGATGGAAAAGAGGTCGTGTGCTGCCTCTATGAGGAATAGATAGTGAAAGCTGTGCCACGATGCGTGGCGTCGATAAATGGCGGCAACCCTCGGTCTTAGATATCGCTTCTGCTAGCGAGTTGAATCGCAGGCATCTTGCGCAATGAAGCCACAATTGGACGACATATCGTGGGGGAGGGTGATTAGGGATACACGTGATGAGAAAATGGTTCTGAGAATTGGAAGTAGTATTGAATGCAGTGGAGAAGTTTTCTGATTGGAAACATGTAATATCGACGGAAAAAGCAAAGAGATGAAAAATGAGAGGATGGTGGGATGACAGAGGGAAGTGTCGAACCTCAGCACTCCCTTTCGCAATCATATCGAAGACGGTCCTGTATGTGCAGTCGGCATACCCGCTCTCAATCCTCGCTTTCTCATCGTTCATGTACCGTTCTGCGAGTCTTTCAGGTCCGAAATAGTACGCGTCGCCAAAGGGCTCGTGGAAGCATTGCATGGTGTCGCGGCGAGTCATGAAGACCTAGAAATGTGAGCGCATGTAAATAGACAAGAGGGAAGGAACATACCCGCTCAAAAGCGGTGGAGCAGGCTCTGGGGTGTGTAGCCACAAAGATGGGTTTGTTTGACATGGTAAAAGTGGTGATATTAAAGTCCAACGATGGTCTAACGATGAGAAAATCTATCTTCCAAGGGCCTCAATGAAGACCAATACGATGGGAAAGCAGGTTCAAATATGTCTCAATCTGAACAAGTAGCAACTACGGCCAAGCTAGCAGACTTTTCAAAGCGGGCCGTGGGTCAAGACTTTGCGAAAGGAAGCGAGGAGATGGTAATCAGAACCGCGAACTGTTGAACGAGAGAGCAGACGAGGCGGCGGATAATTATAGTGGCTGCGCCGCGGTCGGTTGCCGCGATCAGTGAGCAGATCCGGGAGGACGCAAGGCCAGGGCGGTTGCTAGGCGCATGTCGCGCAGCAATCGCGTGGAACCACAGCACCGAGATGGAGGTTTTTGTGTGGTGGTGAAAGGGTAGCCGCCCTGGCCGCCCCGGCCGCTCTGGCATGAGTGGGGAAGAGCACGGCAAATGCGTGGGAGCGTGTGACAGACCGGCATTTCAAACCATGGGATCCCGCAGATACGGTATCAACTTGGTCGGAGAGGGTCAGCTCACAACGTCACTGCAAAAAGCCCCATACTTCATTTTTTACGAGGTGACGACAGAGCGTTGAGGTTTCCAAGGCTTACCCCTTGGCCGTGAGCGCTAGGGACGAGGACGGTTACAGTAGCCGCTGCTAACCGAGTCTTTCACGCCTGACGGACACCTCTTATCGTTCTTGACTTCACATTTCAATACTGCGTATGTGTCGGGTTCGAGCTCCCCAAGATTCTTTCCTTGATACAGTACGAAACAGAGCAAGATGCGCACCGGCAGGCGCAAAGAGCCTCGAATGGAATGGGTCTAAAAGGTGCGAAAAGTAGTCTCAGATTGAGAGAGCGGCAGGATAATCTGAGCTTAAGAATTGGTCTTACATGTCCTCAAGGTATATGCTCGTGTTTGCGTCTTGAGTCTCGCACTTGATTTCATGTGCAATCTTTATATGACAGCTTAAACTTGGCTTTGTATTACTAAACTAGTTGCATAGTAGAGTCAGAGTCTTCCAATCTCATATTTTTGGTTGCACAGGCTACTCCCTCGATGTCTAGCGATAGGCACGAAAGAGCCTCGAACAAATAGCTAAATCCGTCTTCCTATATTGTTTCCATCTCCTCCATCACTGGAATGTTATCTAACTAATCATAAACCCATATTCACCATTGGGTGCTTTTGACAGAAACGTATCACCCTCTTCCACTCCCACGTAACCTCCTCGTCGAACTGGATCCCATGCGAGAGATAAACCTGATCCCCAGACGCAATCGTGAGGCGCAAACATCCGCTTCCGGCAACCGACCAGGGTCATCAATAAGAGGGTTACTAGGGATGGTGGCAAGGCCTTCATCTGGCTCTGCAGGATATAAGTTATTACCGAGTTCGAAGTCCTCTTCGTCATTGGAATTAACCTCTATTACGAAATGGTCTAAGGGCTGTAGCTCTTCAGATAGCCGATTAGCTGTCTAATGGGTTATATTGTTTCAATTGCTCATATTGTTGCCGCGGAAATCCCTGCTGGAATCATCATCGGAATTCTTCCAAGGAGAGTCTTTATCGACATAGTTCTCGCGCTGTGATGCAGCTCGCGTGCCTTGGATACTAGCTGGCTCTATAGAGGATACTCGGGAGCATTTGAGAGGCTTCCGAGGAAGAATGCAGCATCCAGAAGCACCAACTACCTGATTCCAGAAGGGGATAGACGTTCCGAGATTCTTGTTTTCCGCCCGCGGAACTACTGGGGGGGGGTACCCGACAATCATCATTTCGAAACCTTGACGAAAACGAGATCGACTAAGGACTACAGGTTGAGGTACAGCTGTAGTGGGATAAACTGCCGAGTTAACCGGGGCTGGGGCCATGTTTTCCTGCATATTTACACATCGGTCGGGTTAGATGGTAAGAGTTCGTGGTGGATTTTGACCGTGCTGCTCGGGTTAGAACAGCTCGAGACAATGAAGGAGAAAAGAGCGATGACTTGGTTCCTTGGAAATTTACTATCTATTTTTAGGTACCATTACATTGTTTTAAGCTATTTTTTTCCTCATAATGACTGTCACACCTCACAAAGAGGCATAACAGGAGGTGGAATTCTTATCCCAAATTTGCACATTTCAAGCATCATATGAAGGGTTAACTGACTTTATAATTGCAGCAGGGAATTCAGGGGAGATATAATAAGATCACACTGTTACATTGGGTGTTGAATGCAGTTAGGAAGTTTAGAAGTTCTTACCTGTTTTGTACTCTCTTGGCATTCCGAACGTCTCTCACATCTTTCCACCACATTCGGATCATACATGAGACATCATTTCTATGTTTCTTTTGCTTGATTTAGTATAACTATATCGAAAAGGTTAAGAAGACAAAGCTCTCTCCACTCTTGCTTGTGATCGACAACGCTGTTCACTGGATTGTTCTTCTCTATCGATCTAGCGGCAGGTGTGAGAGCACCTTGAACATCTAAATGGCAGGGATAAGAGCGTGTATTTTGTGTTCTAATCTAGGACTCTCGTGTCGCTGGCCTACCAACGCAGCCGCTGAACTCAATCGCCTGGCAGGAGGTTCGTGAACTTCTACGCTTTTCGTCTCAGAAAAGTCCACTCTGCCATAACTTCCCGGTTAAAATTAACACGAATCAGAGAGACTGTGTATCTTCCAACTTCATTTTCATTGGCTTTAGCAACCCTATGCCCAACATCTTTACCCATCTCAGCATTCCCTACGGCTGTGGAGCCATCGGCAAGAAAAAAAGCTTCCGGATGAAAGTCTAGCGCACGAGGCGCTATTAGACCGCCTGCTTCACCTGCAGTTTCTCCAGAACTCTGATCTCTACAGATTCTTCAACAAGAAGCAGAGGTCAGACGACGTTGAGAGCCAGCTCTAGGCGTATCTTGAATTGGACTACCCTCGCTTTTTGACACCCACGGGTAAACACTTCTTCGCACCTATCTCGCAGTGCATGAGTTTGATTCGAGCTACCTTTACAGACACTTACTACAGAGTGCATCTGCAAAACGCTGAAATGCTGATGTTGGCTTTCATACCTTTTGTGTATTCGGCAAGAATGTTGGGGGTGGCTCACTCTGGTGCGGTTAAGGGACGCAGCTGGGATACGAAAGGAGGATATTCCGCAGTGGCCATACCAAATTCCTGCCGGAACCGAGACTAGTACAAGCGAGGAGCACGATAAGGGACGGTAGTGCCGAGGTCGACTCCAGAGTCGGTGGGGTGGTGGGCGGAAGTGGTTTCCATATGCTTGGTGTTCGCACAAATAGATATGGCTTCGTTGTTAATGCTTATGACTAGACTAATGTGCTTCCCTCTGTGTCGAGGCGCACGATGTCACGAGACGAAAAATAGGAGATCCCATTTCATGCTCTTCCTCATCAATTTGTCGTTCCATATGTAATTTTTAATGATTCTCCGGCCCTTGGTCCACAGCATACTCACACAGAGAGCGAAACCGGAAAGTCTTGGTCGCTGCGCCGTCGATTTGCTCATTGCAAGATCTGATGCCCCCTTGCAGCATCGTCGACATTACCAGCTATTTGAATTTCGGAGGCCTCATGGTGAAGGGAAATACTTGATGAGACTGCATCAGGCTTTAATGGACAACCAGCTTTGAAGAGCTGACCTAAGCCGATCCGGCCGAGCAGGGAGAGAATGGTGTCTGATGCGCGTCATGGGGACTATTATAGCGGCGTATACGCTATAATGTATTCGGTTAGTGGGCATTGTGCCAAGCAAGTCCAGCCACGAGACGCTCAATTCTGGACCGCAAGGTAAATGAAACATATGACTAGTTATTTATATGAATGAGTTCAATGGAGTTTCGTAAAAAAGAAGACTTTAACATTATGGCCTCTCCGACGCTCAGCCATCTTCACCGCTTCCGCTTTCGAGACCTCGACTTGCGTGCTACAATCCCTGTAGATTCAGCTTGGCCTGCTTCCAAACCGAAAGATACAATTTGCAACACTTGAAGTCTATCTTCAAGCTGCCTACACAATTTCGAGGAAGGTCCTTGGATGGTGGTGTATCCAGACAATGCTCGAGTATACATTGTTTTCGCCATATCCATCTGTTTATTCTCTAAAAAGAGCTCACCGAGGTTAAACATCGTCTTTAACGCTGGCATATATGAAGACACGTTCACCGATTCCAGTGCCTCATATTCTTGCAGCGCACGAGTGTACAACGGCTCGGCTTCGACTAGCTTACCTTGGTCCATGAGGAGGCGTCCTAAATTATTGACCGCTTCTAGTGTGAATACGTGCTTTGGCCCAAGTATTTCCTCTAATCCTTTCAGCGCTCGTCTGATCATTGTCTCCGCTTCAGCTAAGTTGTGCTGCAGTCGGCAGAGGTTGCCAAGATAACATATAGTGTATAGTGTAGATGTGTGATTCGGTCCAAGTGCCTTCTCGTAGCCTTGCAGCGCCCGAGTGAGCATAGCTTCTGCTTCCTGTAGACGACCTTGATCAGAGTAGAATTCGCCAATATTATGGACCGTATCGAGTGTCGATGTGTGGTCTAGTCCAAGTGCCTCCTCGTAGCCTTGCAGTGCCCGACTGTACATCTTCTCCGCCTCCACTAGCTTGCCTTGGTCAGCGTAGAGCAAGCCTAGGTTGTTGACCGTATCGAGTGTCGATGTGTGGTCTGGTCCAAGTGCCTCCTCCCTGCCTTGTAGTGCCCGAATGTACATCTTCTCCGCCTCCACCAGCTTGCCTTGGTCGGCATAGAGGTTGCCTAGGTTGTTGACTGTATCGAGTGTCGACGTGTGGTCTGGTCCAAGGGCCTCCTCGTAGCCTTGCAGCGCCCGAATGTACATCTTCTCCGCCTCAGCCAGCTTGCCTTGGTTCCTGTAGAGGTTACCTAGGTTGTTGACTGTATCAAGTGTTGATGTGTGGTCTGGTCCAAGTGCCTCCTCCTTGCCTTGTAGTGCCCGATTGTACATCTTCTCTGCCTCAGCCAGCTTGCCTTGGTCGGCGTAGAG
>BCHH01000010.1:239003-439434 GCA_001599595.1 Beverwykella pulmonaria | reverse complement strand
GCCTCAGCTAGCTTGCCTTGGTTCCTGTAGAGGTTGCCTAGGTTGTTGACTGTATCAAGTGTTGATGTGTGGTCTGGTCCAAGTGCCTCCTTGTAACCTTGTAGCGCCTGAATGTACATCTTCTCCGCCTCAGCCAGCTTGCCTTGGTCGGCGTAGAGGTTGCCTAGGTTGTTGACCGTATTAAGTTTCGATGTGTAGTCTGCCTCCTTGTAGCCTTGCAGCGCCCGAATGTACATCTTCTTCGCCTCCGCCAGCTTGCCTTGGTTGGCGTAGAGGTTGCCTAGGTTGTTGACTGTATTGAGTGTCGATTTGTGGTCTGGTCCAAGTGTCTCCTCGTAGCCTTGTAGCGCCCGAATGTACATCTTCTCTGCCTCAGCCAGCTTGCCTTGGTTGGTGTAGAGGTTGCCTAGGTTGTGTAGCACCCATTCTATTCCCTTAATACCCACCTTTCTGTCCGTGATAAAATGTTTATGTCTTGCAGCATGTTGAAGGAGCCGCTGCTGTAAGAGCCACCACTTGTCTACATTTGTGCTAGGAACTTCAGATGCCACGCAAGTTAGGGCTAGTCTTGCTAAGCTATTGTCCCACTGGCTGTTCAGCACAGATGTTGTCCATGAGTGCACACAGCTATGAACACTATACCCTGCGGACCCAGACGGCTGTTGAAGTGAAGGTTCTGTATGAGCTAGACCGTATTCGCAGAGCAATCGAACTGCCTTATTAAAGTTCAATTTGTCCTTAGTAAGCTTCCGTATCCACTTGTTATCCGCAGAGCATGCATGTCGAAGAAGTTCAAACCATACGCCTTGTTTATCAAAATATGCCCACAGCTTGAGCAACTGGGCTGATGCCGCATTCTGTTTTCGAATCCGATCAAAGGTGACCTGCCATGTCGTGTACAATGATCCTTCATATGAACTCAACCTTGGACTTGTCGTCTGGAGTTTTAACCATGATGCCTCATATAGCCGAAGATATTCCGCGAAGCTCATGGCCACGTGCTCTAGATATGCGCCAGCCGTGGAGAGAGCAAGAGGGAGGCCATCAAGCTTCATGACGAGCGCTTTTGCATCTAGGTCTATCTTATTAGTTCCGTTTAACTGATTTTATTCCCAAGTAACATACCGTTTTCAATACGCTCCCTTCTAGACATGTTTGACAAGATCTTGAGCCCGTCCTTCAGTCCTGTTAACTTTTGAACGTGGAGACGTTGACCGTGAGTAACACTTGCTAACCGCGTCGTGATGATGATTGAGCCGTGGTCAATCTCTGGTAAATATCGACGCATATCCACTGTTGAGCGGTTGGAATCTTTAGAGGTTGTTCTAGGATTGTCGTAATTGTCATAAATCATTAGCCAACGTATATTTTCCTGGAGATCAAGCCAGGCTTTAACTGCATTAATCACTTGATCAAGGTCTCCTTCTAAATCCACATTAATAAGCACTCTGGTTGAAGGATGTTGCCTTAGGACTTGCTGAGCAATGCCCCGAAAGCTCAGCCTAAGAGAATCTTCATCATTTGCATTTAGCCAGAATATTGCTGTGTATTTCTCCTTGTGTCGTCTGACGTATTCGATCGCCAGCTGAGTCTTTCCAATTCCTCCAAGCCCGTGAAGGACGACTGCCGATCGGTTACTGTGACCATGAAGCAGCTCATGCATCTTCAACAGCTCCTTCTCTCTGGCAACAAACTGTGCAGCTTCAGGAAATGATGCAAGGTTAAACCCAACAGCAAATTGATCGAAATCGACACCTGTGCTAGTCAGTTTCATTGCTTCAGTCAGCACATCCGTGCAAAATTTTTACCCTTGTACAATCTGTGGATCTCTTCCTCTAGCCGCCGGAATGCTTGGTTCCGTCTCTCCCCGTAGTTTGGCACCATAGAGACATTGAAGAT
Organism: Beverwykella pulmonaria; assembly: GCA_001599595.1. Taxonomy (NCBI): domain Eukaryota; kingdom Fungi; phylum Ascomycota; class Dothideomycetes; order Pleosporales; family Melanommataceae; genus Beverwykella; species Beverwykella pulmonaria. Next base: position 437,535 of record BCHH01000010.1, on the reverse strand, counting down.
CCCTATTAAACAGTACACTTCATCCTCTTCAATCGTAGTATTGCGGCGCTTTGCCCAGGACCTCCGCTCTTTGATACTAAAATTTGACAATGCATCGCCTCGGAGAGCATTCTTCGTGATGCCAGTAATCTCATGTATCTCAGACTCAAGCAACAATTTGCTCCCAAGTCGCTCACCCTCCAAGCTGAAGAAGTCAACCAGCCTTGGTGCAATAAGCTCTTGAAGGGTCCAGCCGCGGGTAAACCATCGACTCGTCCTGAAGGCCCCTTCCCATGCCCTTTCGCCATCCGCTTCGTTGTCGGGTTTGGAGACATCCGAAAGATAAACGTAGCAGCGCGCAGCGTTCTGATACCACCGAAACATCGAGTTGATCGCCGCGCCGAGCTCGACCGCATTCTTCTTATCAATGCAGCAGGTGTCTACCCAAAAGTATCGTAGTCCGTCAGCTGCGGCCTGCTTCGCGCAGAACTGTATCTTCCTCCACCCAGCCTTGCTCACAGTCTTGTTCATGTCCGCGTTGGCTTCCATATCCTGAAAGATGACCTCCTCTTTCCCCCATGTATGAGAGAGTATTGCGTAGGCAGGGACATCGCCGCTGGTAGGTTCGTAAAAGACGATCTCGCCGTCCGGTTTGCGCTGCAAGAGGCGTATGAGAGCCATGGCTGAAGGTCGGGTGTGATCTCATGGCAAGCGCGACTCGTTCGGCTCGTTTGACATATCGGCGCAAGATGTGCGATTCGAAGGTCGACAGAGTGGAAGCAGACGTCGAAGGACTGATCGTGAGAAGGTTATGCAGCGGTGGTCGTAAGCGCTGCACACGAGGCTGCACCGTGGCGCACAGGCTGGCCGTCCATTTGCATCGGAAGGCGGACACAATGCGAGGGGACAGCGTGTCGCCCATTTCATTGGAAGCCTTGCGCACTGTACACTGAATCCCGGCATAAGTTGCTCATCGTTTTTGAAATTCCGCAAGCCATTTTGAGGTCTTGCGTAGTTGTTTCAAAATTGACAAGCAGCGAGGTAGGTTGTGGGCAGTTGCGAGAGCGAATTTGCTCCAGGGCGGAGAGCATCCACAAGGGATCTAGGTGGGGTGCCGTGCACAGCCGCATGCTCGCTTGCAATGATTCCTGTACAAGGGGTGAGCATGAACGGGCTGTTCCGCGGTTTGGTGATGTGGTCCGTGCATGGAAGCGGCTAGAATAAGATACGTATATTTATAAGCGGATTCCTAACAACTAGAGGTACTGAATTCCTCCATCCTCCATCATGCCAAAAACACCAAATCGTCGTCTTACATACAAGGAACGTGTTCGCATTTGGACACTTCGCGACGCAGGCTTTTAGCAAAAGGAGATCTCTCAGAAGCTTAGAATCCCTCCCTCTTTAGTCTCTAATTGTCTTAACACGCCAGAGACTCCAACAAAGCCTCAAGGCCGCCATCCATTACTCTCTACACCTCTTTGAATCCTGCTCGTACGTCAAGCTACAGAGAATGCAGAGCAGAGACGGAAATCTCGCGAGGAGATTGCTCATGAGCTAGGAATTAATRTCTGTCGGCGTACGTTAATCAAGGCCTTTGAGAAAGAGCTATACCACAGACAGAAAGCAACAGAGAAGCCTCTCCTTACGCCAGTTAAAATGCACAATAGATTAATGTGGGCATGGGATCACGTTTTTTGGACTAATRAGCAATAGGCTTCTACAGGCTAGTCTAATAAAATGACAGCGTGTATAAGCTATGGAGAGGTTTATGTTACAAGGCAGGCAGAGGAGAAGTACCTCCCAGACTGTTGTATACCAAAATTTAAAGGCTTTACAGAGTGGATAACCTGGGCGATTATTACTCTTAACATTAAAGGACCGCTGCTATTTATTGAGAAGGATGCAGACTAGAACAAGGGCAAGCTAAACTCTGAGGTGTATATTGAGCATATACTACCTGTTGTAGTAGCAGTCYRAGACGCTCACAGGACCTACAAGAACGGGCAGCTRATTCTAGTAGAGGACAACTYGTCAGTTCACACCTCTAAGGCAACTGCTCAGGCAGAGCAAGAGCTAGGAATCCAGAAGATGTGGTGGCCAGCAAACTCACCAGATCTGAACCCTATTGAAAACGTGTGGCGATTGCTGAAGTATCGCGTACAGAAGCGTTATCCACACACCAAGGAAGAACTACGTCAATATCTAACAGAGGAGTGGGACAAGATCACCTTTGACGACTACTCAAAATACATCAAATATATGAAGCAGCGGTGCTGGGCAGTTATCATGGCAGGTGGTGGTCATACGAAATGGTAATGGATGTAATTTTGTATGTAATTTATATAGGATAAGCACACCTGATCATCTGACAAAACCGCGTGAACCGGCGGAACAGCCCGTTCATGCTTATCCCTTGTACGTCCTAATGTGCCAAGGGAGATGCAAACATATAGCATGGTCTGCGCATTATAGAGCAGACGTCGCTATAAAGAGGGCTCCTTAACACGCATAAGACTTCATCCTTCCATGCTCGGCCGGACTTGCTCATGTCAGCCACACAGGGCTAATTGTCTTAAAACACCTAGCACAGATCTCATCTGGTATTGCGCTTCGCCATTAAGCCTCTGAAATTCGGCTAGCCAGCGATGTCCACAATGTAGCAGGGAGGTGAATGTCGGGCATCAGATCTTGCGATTAGCAAACTGACAGCGACAACAGCTGAACTATTCAAGTTTCACTCGCTGTGGTGAGGACCCTGTGAACAAAGGGCTGGAGAATCATGGGATATCAATTGTGGAACAGCAAAATTGATGAGGCAGAGCATGACCTGTGATTGCGTAAAATTCGTCTCGTGACACCGTGCGCCTCCCCACATAGGGAAGCACGTTACGTGGATCGACTTTGAAGTCGTTTATATAGGCATTCGCAGTGCCTAAGATGCTATAGGATGCCAGAGATCGTGCGTGAACGTCAAATTCACGATGGCCTTGATGCTGCACAATGTGGTTGAAGTCAAGGGCTGGTTCTACGTATATCCGCGGCATATCTTCGCAATGAAATTGAAGTGAATAGGTGTACTTACGCCATCAGCACAATTTTCAAGAGATAGAAGAGAAGACGGGATGAAGTAAATCAAAGGGTTATATAGCATGCGTCGCCAAGGGATATAGGTAACTTTTGGGAGCAAGACACTGCCTTGTTTAATGTTGAGACTCAAGTTAGTTCCCAAGATCAACTCATGTTTTCAACCCAGACACAATTTAAATCGAATCATCCAACCACATCGAGTGCACATCTTAAGACTGACTCTTAATGTGTGACTCACTGGCACATGTCCTGGACTCCAACCTCCCCCACTCCATCATATCTCTTTGCTTAATGTCATTCAACAGTCCCGACTCACCAACCACAACTCTACATATCGCGAAGTAGTAAAACTCATCCAAGAGAAAAACCCTTTGAGGTGAGTGTATATTTGTGGACAAAGTGGGTTGATTTTGTCTAGCGCTCTGTCAAAGAAAGAGCGTGCATCACGTGAAACATGAATAGGCGGTGTTGTGGGAGGCGTGTAGTAGATTATTGCTAATATGGGATTGCATGCATAGGAGAGGTCCACTGGAGACTGAGTTCAGGCACGTTTCCCCTGTTGACCAGACCTGTGGTGGAATTGATCGCTGGGAGGAGGTCTAGCTCATGTATCAACGTAGTTTTATTCGGCATGAATTCAGTGCTGTCCTTCATTTGATTAAACTCAGGTTAGGAATGACTAATGCAGATGTCGCCGGCAGTAGTGGTGCACACTCCCAACCGAGATCGCAACCATAGGAATACTAATGTCTCTCCTTCTTGTAGCATTGGTAGTCCATTCGCGTCAGTTTAAATAAGGCAGAAAACAATCCCATATTAGCGGCTTTGACGCTGCAAGGTTGTTAAAAAGATAATCAACTAATATAGCTAAGCAGTCGTGCTGGCTGAAGGGGCTGCTAGGGCGAGTATTGTCTTAGGTTTCTAAAAATTGAAAACACCTAGACAAGACGTGATGCCTTGCGGAAGATGGAACTGATTGATATTGTTTGGCCAGATATGGAGAAGATCTTCCACCTACACGCCGACACCATGTTTAGGACGGGCATACCGTCTAATTACGTCAGATGCATGTGAGACACTTGGCCCGGAATTTTATGAAGAACGAGAAACTCGCTTTATGTCTGAGTGTAGTGACTGAATTTTTTTTAATTCTTCTGATTTAATCAACCTCTCGAAAAGACTCATGCAACTACTTGAAGGGAATATCGAACATCGACAGACTTTGAATACTCCAGCTGAAAAGAAATAAGACCCTTTTTATGGTCGACAGCGCAAAGTGAGACACCCAACTAGCCTACCTACTCAACATTTGGGGGTCAATAAATTCAACCACTCCAAGCGGTTCACCAGTGTAACACTAGCGAGGCTGAAACAGAAATTTATGTATTTCGAAATTTGGTATCCTCTATTATTTGCCATTTTGTTTGTGCGACTTCTCGAGGGACATGTTCTTCATCGCGTAATTCCTCTAGATTGGAGGTTACCGCTTCAAAGGAATGGTGACTGAAGCTTTTTCGGAAAAGACGTGTAAGCAACCCACTACTTCCCCTCGTTTGTTTTTGCATTTTCAGAACTTGACATTTCGCCCCCGCGTGAGATTCTCAACATGAGGAATCACAGAAATAGTCCCACTTCGATCAGTCAGCACGCCCATGTAACCCTTCAGCCTTGTCAAGTTGAATGTAATTTCGTCCTCCTGGGTCGGGAAGCTCAGTATGCGGGGGCCAGGGGTGGAACGGGGGAGTGGGTGTAGTTTGGGGACAAAAACGTTTGCCTTCCCACAATTGACGCGCTAGGTGGACCATCTTCACATTTTACCTCGTTCTACTTCTCGCCAGTCTCTCTTTAATCTGTCCATCATGGGCGCCACCCTAGTTCAAAGCGTTTTTTTCTTTGCCCTCGCGGCCCTAGCAAGGGCCTCAGGTCCCACGAAGATCTACATCAACCAGGTTCCTGAATACTCTTCTCTGGCAACATGTGCGGAACCGGAGGTGTCAACGATCGTGCGCGACATGTCCTATGGCTGCGGTGATGGGTCCAGGACAACATCCTATGCATGTTTCTGTTATCAGAGCTCTTCAAAATTCTCGAGCATGATCGAGCACCATGTTTCAACGGCGTGTCCAGAGGACCCTTCGCAGGAGACATTGGCGGTTCAGGTCTTTGGTGATTATTGCCAATTGGGCGAGATTGTGGCAGTCTCTACTGGTATGAAGTCTCTCTTACTAAAGTATAAACGTGGTTAACACGACTTCAGGAGTACCGAATTCTGCTACTGCTTCGCCTTCGGCCACACCTTCACCATTGCCATCTCCACCAGCATCCCCGTCATCCGCTCCAGCGACAGTGTTCATCACGACCACCCCAACACCAACATCAGAACCCAGCACCGTGTCCACCACCTCTCCCAAGACGTCGATCTCAGCTGCTGCAATTGCAGCTGGAGTCAGCATCCCCATCGTCTTCATCGCGCTTGGAATTACAGGCTTCCTCTTCTACCGACGTTGGAATCATGCAAATAAAGGGGCCATCGAGCTCTCCGGCGGCGACCGACGTCTAAATACTAGCGATGGGTATCAGACTGGTCCAGGAGTAGTTCACGAACTGAAGCAAGAAGAGAGAGCTGAGATTGGGGAGTCTGAAAGGCGGGTGGAGCTCCCCGATTCAATTAAAGATAAATAGAGGTATGAGCTAGATTCTCAGAAGAGGCAGTGATGAGATGAATATGAGGAAATTGAAGGAATGAGATGTCATGAGCATTGGATTGGCCGTTTCGTCATCAGTGATGAAGGATGGAGTCAAACGTTCTTTTTCCCATTCACAAACAAAGTAATCGTGAGTATGAAGGTTGTACAGGGGATTGTGCGGTAGAAACTAATTGTAATTCTCATCATGTCTAAAGAAATTATTGCAGTATTGAACATTGAGCTATTCTTGTGGCCCCAGGAATCTCTTTGTTCACTTTCCTGCCGACCATCTCGAGGAGCTTATTTTTCAACAATAGTTATTTGTACCCTACACCTATTCTCCTCTTGGAGACATTTCTCACATCTGAAAGGGTTTACTTTATGGGGGCTCGCTCCATCTTTCCAATCACTCTTGCAGAATTTGATTTACAATCCTCCTATTGTTCATTGGAGTTTTGAATCACAGTCTCGAATAAGAACAGGATCGTGAAGAAGCAACTGAATTCCGCCTTGAAGGACAGGTTCATCGTCAACGGAGGAGAAAAATGACTTGTTTGCATATACTAGAAGTGTGAAGTAGGCATCGGAAAGAAGATTTGGCACCGGCAATTGTTATTAAACATCCAAACCAACCCCGATGCAGACGCGAACCGGCTAAGAACATTCAATCTAGCAAGCGACGGGTCACACATCCAAGACTTGAGATAGCACCCGGTTATCCATGGATCTCGTTAATTGGATGAGCATAGTATTTCCGTTAGTGTGGGGACAACTCGGGGTTAGAATATAGTTCTTCATTTCAGGATCATCCTAGTCGAGAGTGGATAGCTCTATCAAAGTTCAGATGAAATACTACTCCTTTTGGATGGATACATAAAATGTTGGGAAACTGAGCGCATAAGTACTCCATGATTTCTCTGCAACTAGAACCATGTAGATTCCACCAATACGCTATTATCACATCATTGTCAACATGTTTTCCTACACTACCTTCATCTCCTCACTGGCTTTGCTCTTAGTAGCTGCTAATGGTGCTCTCGTCCGCGTCTCAGACTTCGGCGCGAACCCCACCAACCTTCAAATGAACATCTGGGTACCGTCCAAAGTCGCGACCAAGCCAGCAATCATCCTTGCAGTAAGCCATCCCACAGTCAGTCTCATGTGTCATACATTAACACTTCAGTAGCTCCACTATTGTGGAGGCACAGGCGAAGCCTACTCCTCATCGACAAAGTACAATTCCCTCGCCGACCAGAAAGGGTTCATCAACATTTTCCCGTCGACAAAAAAGGACAACAACTGCTGGGAAGTCAACACTGTCAAGGGCCTGTCTCGGGATGCGGGCGGTGATAACCAAGGGCTCGCAAACATGATCAAATACACGATTCAGAAGTACAACGCCGATCCCGCCAAAGTCTTCGTCACTGGCTCTTCGTCTGGCTGCATGATGACCAACGTCATGATGGCTACATACCCCGATGTCTTCGCTGCAGCGTCCTGCTACTCTGGTGTCGCGGCTGGCTGCTTAGCAGGCTCTCCTGGTGCCAGTCCGCAGACTGCCGATCCAAACTGTGCGAACGGAAAGGTAGTCAAGTCGGAGGAGGAGTGGGGAAAGCAGGTCAAAGCCATGTATCCTGGATACAACGGCACATATCCACGCATGGCTACATGGCATGGAACTTCAGACACGTTTGTGAACTACCCGAACTTGGCGGAGCAGCTCAAGGAATGGTCTGGTCTCCTAGGAGTTTCGTACACAAAGAATGTCACCAATACGCCCCAGTCTGGATACACGCAGATGGTGTATGGTGACGGGACGAAGTTGGTCGGATACAGCGCGCAAGGTGTTGGCCACACTGTACCGGTGCATGAAGCTGAGGATTTGAAGTGGTTTGGTCTTTGAGTCATAGAGGAATCAGGGCATGTGATCCCCCGAGGTAACTAGCGGAACTGTGCTTAGGATTTTTTTGGATCGGATATGATTTGATGTTTCCTCCGAATGTAGTTGAGATATCCACTCTCAATCACCAAACCAGTGAGTAGATGCCTAAGCCATCGTTCACCAACATTTTAAGCATAACGGGGAGAAAAGCCGTCTTTGAGGAAACACCAGCAGCTTTAGTAGAAAGAAATTTCCCTTTTTCCTTAGTATCTTTTATGCACGCCTCAAGACGAAATGGAGGTTTAGTAGATTCGCTACATGAGAAAGTGATCAACAAAACACTGCACGTTGTTCCAAAGCAAGGTAGTTGTCTGAATTATATTCAACTTAACTCGTCTATGTCGGTGCTGACATGGTACCCAATACACACCGCATCTGCACTTAACCATCTATTAACCCCGTGTAGGAATTCTTTAATGTATAAGAACATCCATCGAATTGCCCTGCCCAGCCCAGCCATACATACCATAATCACACCCAAAACCAAAAAGCCCGCCGATGCCCGCGCTAATGAAGAAACGCCAATGAATGCAAGGTGACTCCGTGTCTACTCGTCCTCATCCTCGTCCTCGGATTCCATATCCGTGCGTTCGACGATGAGATTCCCACTGCGGCCGATGCGCTCCTTGATCGTGCCACCGGCTTTCAACTCATACACCTCGCGCGGAACCGGCGAGACAAGCTGGAACTTGTATTCGTGCTCGAACCCCTGAGGCTCTGAAACCTTTTCCGAAAGCTCGCCTGATTGCAAAATATCGTAGCACTCTACGAATGCATACAGCTCCTCGATACGTGTATCGGCTGCAAACTTCCTAACCACGCGATCGGCGGAAGGCATGCGGAGACTGATCCGCACGACATCTTTCTGCTCCGGACCAGGCTCTCTTGGGATAGAAGAGGCGCGCCATTTCCGCCATTGCGCGAGATTTTGGGCATATCGCTCCTTGGCCTGTTCACGTTCGAGCGCTTCCTTCTCTTCCTTCGCCTTGCGTTCGGCTTCTTCCTTCTTCTTGCGCGCCCGCTCGCGGTCCTGGGCTAACGAGCGCTCGTAGGCACTGTCTTGTTGCTGGCGGATGCTGCGGGTAGCTTGCTGTTCGGTGCGCTGCGCGCGAACGCGGTTCAAGGGCTCGCTGTGCGCCTGCATCCCTTTCCGGAGTTTCGAGATGAATTGTGCTGGCGGGGTAGGGCCGGTGATGCGTGTTGCGACGCCCATAGCTGTTGAAGAGATCTGCGGCGTGTGCACAATCAAGCCCGCGAAGGGGAATTTGGTGCAGTTCAGCGAACCAGAGACTTGGTAAGCCTCGGAGTCCTGCACGTTGCCTGCCCACAATATGATGTTGTTGTCCGGGTTCCGGATGAAGTCCACCACCTCTTGCGATAGAAGGGTGTCCCGAATGAACGACGCCGTCTCGTCATGCTCTGGGGATACCAAAATAACGAGCAAAAATTGAAGGTTCTTCTTGGCCAGATCGAATGCTTGCGCATATGCATTCTCGAAAAATGGTAAGTTGTGGGGCCCATACTCCTCGTCAAACTCTCGTACAAATCGCGCTGCCGTGTCCCGAGGATTCAGAGGCCGGCGTCCACCTGTAGTCCTCCGTGAACCTGGGGTATTGATGTTGCTTGCGGTCAAGCGCCCCCAGAACCGTGGCACCCATGGGAAGAGATAGCCAACAAATCGGAAGTATTTCGAAAGCAGCGAGTATATCAGGCTGAAGGGCGTGAAGAGAATTGTGAGGATGAGCGGGGCCTGTGTGGTAACTTGACTCTCTGGTTGCGGAACGACGCGGGGTGCAATGTCGACTCGCCGCCGACTTGATGTTGAGGAACGTGGTGAGCTCGTGAAGCCGTTCAGGAGAGTTTCTTGTCGTCGGTTGTCTTGCGGTGCGGGGATATTTGAGCCGGATACGGCAGCGGCAGCGATGGGATCCTCGGCGGGTTCGCCGTCGAAGAAGCGGGCTATCGCAATCTATGGAGGTGAGCTTGAAAAGGGCGAAGGGGCGGAATTTGGAGCAGTAGCATACCTGTACATTCCACTGGCATCGCCGTAAAAGCGGTACAGCATCTTTGGTCTCCTGGGCCGTGACGGCAATGAATTGTTGAAGTGCCTCTTGCTGGTCTTCGCTGAGCTGCGCGATGTCGACTTCAGCGTCGGCCATGGTGGTTGCTTTAAGCTGGAGCGATGCGAAGGTTGTGAGTGCGGAGGATGGTAAGGACTGTGGGGAAGGACGTATAAAGGTGTGTATGTTGCCTAGAAGTGAGTGGCAGGATGATGCTGTGCTGCGGGAGAGCTGCGGCCACGGTGAAGGTTAGGCGAGCCGATATCTTGTGCCACACGACGCTATTGTGGATACGGAGCAGGCCTGCGGCTGCAACGTAAGGCTTCCACTTGAGAAACTTGATGATTAGGAATCTCTTTATGGTGAAGGCGGGTTCAAGAATTCGCGGCTTTGGCAGTCGTTCGACTACCGTTGAACAAAAGTGGCAAAAAAAACCTGGCAGAACTTAATTTGGGAAATTTTGAACCGTGGTGCAGCCCGGAGTACTCGGGCTCGGATCCATTCCCACTTCCTTTCCTTATTCGCATCGATTACGAAAAGGGTTTTATTGGGTCACCGTGACTACTTGTAGCTTGTGAAAAGGCCGAGAAATCGTCCAATTCCCTAGTATCACACAGTTCCAGTGGGCTTAAAAATGTGCAGTCGTCTATGCTTTGCGTTCTGGTTTCTTCGACGTAGTTCACCGTCATGGTCTCTTCTTTTACCTTTACCTTTACTTTTGTTCCCCTCTGTACAATATCCACCCATACCTTACATCTCTCATCCCATTTTCCCTACTTCTTCTCTATTTATACCTCTACTATCCAAGCCTACATCGCCTTCCTCCCCACCTCGTCTCTACTCTTTACATGACAAGGCCTTGCTTTGCTCACTAAGCATTACAACATGCCGCATCTTTGTGCATAGTCTACCGCATCTGATGGCTTGAAGGTGACGGTGACGGTGATAGTGAAGGCTTCTCTGGGCCTTGACGGTTATAAACCTGAATAGGTTTTGGATACAACACCTAAGACTTGACTCTTACGCTCTTCACTGTCACTATCCTGGCTCTGTGGACACGATGAGCACGTTCAGCAGCCATCTGAAAAGGCGAAAACGCTTTTTAATGCGTCACAGTGGTGCGTTGCGGCTTCCTCAACTGGCTGTGGGGAGAAAACGAGTCTCTTCCTACGCCCAGCACGGGCCTTGAAGTCGAAGGCCACGAAGACTCAGCAAGCATTCAAACCCAGTCTAGGCACCACTGCTCGGCAAGCCAGGCCTAGCCAAGCCGGCAGCGGGGCCAGGTTTAGAATGCTTGTTGTGGGTAACGACGGATTTCGCACCAACGTTGCCAGTGTCATGGGGCTAAGGCATGATCTGCCTACTCTCAACTTGGAAATCACCACCATGTCGGCGCGGTATCGGTTGACGATATTTCTGCTCCGCATCTCAAAACCATGGAATCGTCCGCGAAAACTGGTTTCCTATATTGCACCTTCAACTTGGACAACTTGGCAACCCAGACTGGGGATGCGGCGGTTTTATGTAAAAGGTGGACCGAAATTTTCTACAACAAGCTGGGCACTGGTGAAGAGCGGAATGAACCAGGTTGGCGGAATGACCAAGCATTCTCCGCATCGGAGTACGCGATAATGGTACACGCATACGGGTTGTGCTTGCGAAGATACGGCACAGCTAAGGCTCTAAAATTACACTTGAAAAACGCCCACGCAAAACCGTTCAAGTGCCGCACGTGCATCGGCACAGGTCAACTTCGGTACAGACACGAGGGACGAGCGTTTGCCACTTTCCAAGAGCTCGACGCCCATCAGGAAGAATGTGGTGCTCAAGGTTTCCTTCTCCACCTTGTCAAAGATGAGGGTGACGATACATTTTCAGAATGAGCAGACAATCCACGAATGTACGAGAAAGCTTAGCGTTCTTATGTGTTATGATGTGTTTGCAAATTATGGTTACGATATTCGGTGGAGAGTGTGGCTCCGACACGAAATGGTGTTTCTTGTGAAGTATACGATTTGGGAGTGGTACATTGTTGACGTTTGCTGCCAGCGCACGATCCGTTTTGCTATTATACACTCAATGGGTTAAGTATTAAGCAGGTTCATATTCAGATATATGGTACATATTAGTCTTTCGAGTATTTCGAACTGTAGTATGGTGGATGTAGTCTATTATTGGTTTTGACATATACGAACGCTGGCTATTGGTTCGGAAGACGCAACATAGCGCCCACAAATGGTAACCCCTCTTTTTATCAGCAGTACATATATTTATAAATTCATGGCACTCAGTAACATTCGCAAAACACACTCCCAAAGTAATTTGGGGCAAGGCCCGTATGGCGCAGTGGGTAAGCAGAGGAAACCATCTTCCTTTCGTGGCAATTTCTAAATCGCACTAGTAACGCGTAAGTATTACCATGCGAGGATCGTACGTGGCCTTGTATAATAACCGTTCTCCAGGTCGCACTTGTACGACAATGAGCATATGCGAAGATCATAGGGTATGCTTCATTGAAGAAATGGCAATATGGTTCTAACATTAGGCCAGTTCGATTCCTATTACGGGCATTGTGCATTATTCTTTTTTGCGCTAAAGTTGTGTTAGGAGGGGTTGTGGAGCGTGTGGTGGAACCGTTAGTGGAGTACACTAGAGGTTGTGAAGCTTACAAGCAATTATCTTTTTGCATCTTAATGTGCTTAGAACATAAACATCTCTATTCTTGAGCGTCGTAGAAATGAAAAGGTAAAGCAGCCTCTTTATGACAAGGACTTGGGAAAGCAATCATGACATGAAGCGATAGCGACAGGTAAGGGTGGAAAGTTGAGCACACCGCCACTTGTGATTGCGTGAAAAGGTTCCATCTTTCTCACTGGAAGTGTCGTTCTGCATAGCTTAAGAGACAACGGAGAAGGTACAGGATAGCGCGTCAGACTGTAAGGGATAGAACCGAACTCCAAATAAGTATAAGCAACTACAATCCTAGATACTCAATTCAAGTCAAGTATCTACTACCTAGTGGAAAGGAGGGTATGGCAAGTGTCCTCTCCATTCAATCACAATTTCAAGATAAGAAAAGCCTAAAATATGATGCCAAACCAGACATTCCTTCACCCACCTGCTTCTGCTAGCCAATCCATTATCATTTAGTATGCATACGCATACATGGAGCGAGAGGAAATGAAGGGCCATAGTAGAAATGGCCCTGAACGCATAAAAAGATGGTGTTGCAAACTGTTGTTCTTCCCCATTTCCTAACTTCCACGCTGACACAAATGTGAATTACTTCTCCCAACCGCAATTCGAACACTGTCTCCATTCGCAGTCAATCGCGTCGAAAACGGGGCGCATCGACTTGAGCTAATGTAAGAGCAGTGAATAACGAACGCTAAGCTGCAAACATGTCTTTTGGCATTGACGACACGAGAAAACTGTGTCTACCGAGATGCCCTTGAACGGTGACCGAGTTTCGTACCCGAAGAAGCTTCAGGTGTAGGTGCTGAGGTCAACAATGGTTGGTGAATGCACAAGGATGTTCTGCTTGTGACGAAGCTCATTGAATCAACCTCCATGGCCGTTCGGAGGTGTGCGACCGTACGAGCTGTGCGCTTCAGGATTCCACGGGCTACCTTTTCCCCAGATGAGCGGGCTGGCTAAGCTGATATCAGCTGTGGCTCCATATTGGCTATGATTATAACTGTTGCCATTGTAACCATTTCCATAAATGGATCCAAAATTGGACGAGGTGTTAAGATTTCCCCAATCGGCACCGCTTCCAAGGCCGCCGGACAGTGGTCGTGAGGCTGGGAAGTCGGTGCTGCGAAGAGAGTTCGAAGAGTCTCCGCGAACATGCCCTGGGAACCCAGCAGGTCGCATTCCATTCGCAGGCGACCCTCGTACTTCGAGCCCATTCCCAAGAAGAGGAGACGATGGGCCGGGCGTACCACTGTAGTTGCGGTTCCAGATCGAGTTTCCACTGTACTGTCCGTCTGGGAGAGAGGGCAAGTTCACAGGCTGACGAATGGATGAGGAAGACGCAACCCTGGCCATTGGCGTCGCGAACATGGCTTGAACTGGAGCTGGGCTACCCAACGGCTTTTTGTAATTCTGTACAGAGCTGACAAGATCATTGATCGTGATCGAACCGAGACCGTAGGTACTGTCAGTGACCAGGGCCGTGTCCTCGAATGTCTGTGCTGGGGGAGTTGGGGGGATATTCTCATCTTCTTCCGGCAAGGGATCCAAGCCATCGTCGGGACCAACCAGATCATCCACCATCCGGTTCATTGCAGAATCTTTAGCCAGGGTGGTGGACGCTGATTCCGATGCTGCGGCAACACTGTACGATTTTTGATCATCAGGGATTGGTGTCTCCTGGGGGAACAACGGAAAATCCATCGGGACAGTCGGGATCCCATGAGAAATAACCGGAGAACCGTCGGGCTGGTTGTTGGGACTGGCCAAAAGCTCGGACGGTAGTCCTTCCTCGCGATAGATGAAACGCATGCCATCTAGGTCTAGAGGAGCATCTGGGTTTTGCATCAAAGTCAGCCCATCAACCAGCAGGTCACGAACTCGCATAAGCATCTCAATGTTGGGGTGGTTCCGCTCCAAATCGGACCATTTTTGCTTCATGGTCGTATCGTCGTCGGTGTTGTTATACCATAGCTTCATTGTCTCTGGAGACACCAATGGCTGGAAGCCAATCGTTTCGGTATCCTCCTCGAGCATGTAGTTGTCTGAAGGCAGCAGAGGTGCGGGGAAGCTGGAAGCCAGGAGGGTCAGTGTAGCAGCATATGCCTTCCACAGTTCCTGTACCTCGACTGTCGTCAATGTATCAGCAACGTTAGCGTTGAGAACGTGCCAGTATCGGGTGAACCAAGTGCTGTAGAGACGCAGTCCTGGGAGAATGCGACGTGCGACAACGGTGATCTTGTCCGAGAGCTGGGACGGTCGATCGCCGTTCTGGGTGACATCATCACCCTCAGAAAGGCGCTCTAGTTCGAGCTGGAGAACCTGCAGTAGAGTAAAGAAAGTCTTTACGTTGAGTCGGAGATAATAAAAATAAGTCCGCATAATATTTTCAGGAGGGTTAGGGGCTAGAACTGTTAGCAGGGTCCTGACGTACTCCATAATAGCATCGCTTACATTGCATCTGGACAGTTGCGAAATACTCGGCGGCTAGGTTAATGAGAATAATCTTCTGCAAAATGGAATCCAAAGGTCGCTCCTTCAGCTCAATCGCCAAATGGCTGAGAACCTCGCTTTCCAATTCATCGTGCTGGGCAAATTCCTGGCCCTTGTAGCACTTGCTGTGCAATCGAATGAACCACGCCACTAGGGCGCGCCCGACGGTGTTGCCGTCCGGGGATTTGTGGTTGTTGATCAGCTCGCCCTTGTTCCAGGCAGAAACAATCTTCTTGAACTCCAACTCGAGGTTCTGCTTCGCAAGAGGGTGTGGCTTTTTGCTTGCCAAGGATCGATACAGGTGATAGGTCGAACGAAAGTGGTTTCCATCCTCCCTCGATATGACCGCCAGCTGGTTGTGGGACTGTCCCGAGTCCGGGTAAATCTCTGCGGCGAGATCATAGTATCCCTTTGCGGGACCCCAATTGCGGTCCTTCTCGACGAGTTCCGTTTCGCGGTAGCGGGAGAGGTCCCCGAGCTGAATCAGCGTCTGGTGGCAAGATTCAAGAACCTGATGCTTGAGGGAGGCGGAGATGCGCTTGCGGACGGTCGTCTTGGAGGCTGGACTGCGATGAGCGAGAGCGAGGTGGGAGAGGGGGGCATGCGCACTGTCATCCTTCCATTTTTGGGCGATCTTACGCAGCTCCGGGATGCCCTCGAACTGGGCATCGAGGTTCATGATGTACTGGCGGTAGAAACGCTGGCTGCCCTTGATGAACTGTAGGTAATTCTTGGCGAGCTTGCGTATCTCGACAACATGGTCTTTGGCATTGCGCCGGAGCTGCGAGGGCGGCGGCGTTAGCATCTTCTGCGCACCATTATTCGGAGGGGGGGACGACGCACATGGCGCAGCTGCTTGCGGTAGTTGGCATTGATCTTGAGATGGGCGGCCCAGAGCTGCGTTTCGATGCCCGCGGCCACGGCGCTCTCGAAGTCGGCCGCCACAATGTTCTCACACACGGCGCGGTACCTGCCTTGGTGAGTGTCCATCCTGTTACCGGCGCATGAAGGCGAGTAGAGGTACTTACTCCTGGAGCAGAATGGCCAGCTCGGGGCTAGAGGCATCGCCGTCGGCGAGCTGGATGAGGTTCTTCTCGACGGCCTGGGCTCGTCTGCGGGGACAATTAGCACTGTTCGCACGGCGGCGGCGGCGGGCGGAGAGGGGAGAATGGCGGAGCATACCGGGCGAGCTGTTTAGTGTTCGCGGCCATGGATTCACTGGAGAGAGTAGGCGCGGTTCATATGTGACACCACGGTCGACCGGGAGGTCAAATAGAGGCGCGGAGCAGAGGGCGAAAGCTGTGGCTGGCGTGCTCCATGGGGGGAGGTGAGTGCCCTGGGATGAGGACAAGCAGCAGCGCGGGTGGGCGGGAGTCTCAGGGTAGCAAACAGCGCGCAAGACAGAGAGGTCCTGCGGCGGTTTGTGAGGCGAGCGAGTGGTGTTGTGTTGGGCGAGTTGTGGTAATGAGTCGTGAGTGAGCGAGTGGGCTGAGGGCCAATGCTCGGGAATGCCTCGCTTTGATTTCGCAGACGAGCAGGTGCATGTCTTGGCCGACCACAAACTATTCCAGCACAACTCAATATCAGAACTATTCCAGTGAATATACGCAACCGCTGGAACCTTCACGGATTGCGTGCTGAGCTTCACCGCCCCACTGCGAGATAGACACCACTTTGGGAGACGCCGCCAGAGACAAAGGTACCTCACTCACACCACTGACCCACTCCATTCTCCACTCTCCACTATCAAACATCCAGCATGGGGATCAAGCGCTCACGCGACGACTCTGTGTCATCATCAGAAGCCCCAGATTCGCCCTTTACTAGAGCAGCCTCCTCCGAAGTCAAGATCGTGCATCTGAATGCGGCAGCGGCGAAACCCCCCGTCATGAAGTGCTCGCTGCCTCCGCACCAGCCGCTCACCTTTGCATCCTTCGATGACTACGATGTCCACTACCAGAAGATGCACGTAAACAGGTGTCAAGAGTGCCACAAGAACTTCCCGGATGAACATTTCTTGCATCTGCATATTGCGGAGAACCATGATCCAATTAGCGCGGCCAAGAGGGATAGAGGGGAGAAAATTGTAGGTGAATCTTTTTGTATACATGCATGCATGCATTGCGCAATTTTTACTCTCGTTCACAAACCACTTCTTCATCTTTCATGATTTCTCGCACCCAATTTTTCTCATTTGATACTTTTCGAATGTAAATCCTCCCCATCTCATAACCTTCGTTTTCCCAGACAGTCGACAGCTTGCTCAATACTTCTAATACATTCCCTGCATATCTATTTTAACCTACTAGTCCATCCTTGTCTAACCCTGATTTTCCATCTCCTTTCCTTCCCTCACTAGGTTCTCGGACTAACCACACCCGTAGTATGCGTGCCTCCTCCCAACCTGCCCGCGCCCCTGCAGCACCCCGCAAAAACGCCGCCTCCACATGATTGACAAGCACCAATTCCCTAAAGACTACGACTTCTTCATCGTCAACAACGGCATCGATCGTCGGAGCAGCATGTTACGGCCTCAGCACCGGCGACGGAGCTCTGCTATGAGTGTGAATGGAAATGGAGTATACAATGGAAGGAGGACGAGAGGAGAATCAAGCGCGAGTGTGATGAGTATTGTAAAGGACGGGAAGGCGGAGGGAGAGGATGACGATGACGAAGAAGACGAGTCTTCAGAGGAATCTTCGTCGGACGAGCCAGCTCAACCCTCAAAGAAAGCCCCTATCAGCCCCCCCATCCTTACCAAAACCTCTAAGCAAACACGACTCGATTCCCGCAACGACGAGGAATCGTCTGATGAAGAAGAGATGTCAGAAGAAGAATCTGAAGAAGAGCCGGAAAAGAAAACAACACCTCTCAAGCCCCTGCGGTCCCCTAGACCAGCTAAACAAACACCCCTCAAACTCCGCGGAAGAGGTGGCTTCGGACGCGTGGGGCAGCGAAACACGCCAGTCTCACCAAAAGCTGCACCTTCGACAGTACTAGCTAAAGGATCCGACCCCATAGACAGTCTTACATCTAGCATGTCAGCGCTACAATTCATCCCCAATAGCGTCCGGAAGGCGAGAGAGCGGGCGAAGAGTACCACCGCTGCTGCATCATGATCACAACTATCGATTGAACATCGTGAAAATTTGATCAGCCTGGTTGATAATGTATTTTCCGGCTGGGCAGAGTGTGTGCTTCTTATTTGCATTTTGGTATTGGGTTAAACATTGAAGAAGGAGAGGATAAAGAGGGATAGAAAATGATGAAATTGCAGGGCACGGCATCCGAGTTTTCATCATTCCTTATAACGATAGACACAAGAACGACATCACGACATCACGACATCACGGACACGAAAATGGTCAGATATCCAGTAATGCCACCAAGATCAAGATATATGTAATGCAATTGCCTTACTTCCATCTATCGTTCCAATTCATTCATACGTAGCATCCCGTGTCCTGGCCAGTAATGCTGCTACCTGTTGAATACGTAGCCACTGAGCCGAGCCAAACGTTATAACCCTTTTCCCCTGAACACCCTGAAGCCCTAGTAAGGCTAGACCGCATCCTCAGTCTCGATTGAGTGAGGAATGAGGGCTATTGAGCCGAACCCGCTCTCGTAAATTGTTGAAATACACGAGCGTAGCGCTCTATTCATTTCCCGTTCAGCTGGCGGTATACGTCTGCACCGGGGTTGGGTATCTAAGAATCACATCAGCATAGACTCACGAGGGGAAGGAAAGAAAAGAGAACGCACGAAGGACCCAACTCCTGAATACTCAGCTTCGCTAGCCACTGCCCCATATCAATCGCCGTCTCGAGCGACTTCCCCTGCACGATACCAGCGACGAACCCGCCCGCGAACGCATCACTACATCACCGTTAGCACGATCCAATACCAATTCCCAATTCCTACAATCCAATTGACGAGATGTAATTGGGAGCGGAATGTTCGACATACCCAGCACCATTCGTATCATTAATCTTCTCCTTCTCAATGGCATGCACGGTCTTGACTACCTCATCCGTGCTACCTCCCTCCTTCGCCGACACGGCAATCGTCGGATCGGTACCCTGGGTGAACACCACTGTCCGCAGCCTCTTCTCGTTCTTCTTTGGCAGAAGAGCGAGTTTCTTCGCAATCTCCTTGACGTCTTTGGTCTCGAGACCGTGCGACTCGGCGTACGATGCGGCCTCGGACTCGTTGCCAATGAGGATGTCGACGTATGGAAGGACGGAATCGAGCGCGTCTTTGAAGAATTGCGGGATGAAGGGTGCGGAAAGGTTGAGGATGAAGAGCTACACACGCACGGGTTAGTACATTTCCACTCCATACGAGGATAATTCTTACCTTATTCTCCTTGGCCGCCTCCTCAGCCAGCGCCAAAATCGCCGGCACACAAACCGTCAAATGGTATCCACCGACGTAGTACACCTTTGCGTTCTCCACTAATGCCCAAATCTTCTCCTGCTTTAGATGCTCCAGCTTGTACAGATTCGCTGCGGCGAGATCTGTACACAGGGAGCGGTGATGGCCTGTGATAACAACACCGCAGCGACCTGTTGGCGCCTCGTCATCGTACCGGTATTCGGTGCGGACACCGGCGTCGGCGCAGATCTTCTCGAGGGTCTCCCCATATGAGTCACGGCCAACGCAGCCGATGTAGACTGTGGAGGAGGGGGGGAGGATGTACTGCACATAGCTGTCAGCTTAGACAAAATGGGGATGCGGGGAATGACTTGTTCGTAAGACAATGGGACTAGGGAGAGAATGATATGTACCTGTGCACCTCTCGCAGTGTTCTGAGCCGCACCTCCCGCAATGAGCTTTGCATCATAATTCTTAATCAGATCATCGTAGAGGCCGGCGTGTTTCTCCTCAGCAAGGATTGCATCGTCTGCTTTCAGACCGTACTTCTCGAGCAGTTTCTCGTCTCTGTTGTCAACTGCGTTAGCAAATACTCGGTGCCGTATCCGGTTCTTCAAGTATGTACGAGAAGGAAGTGAGAAGGGTCGGGGTTGGGAGGATTGACTGGATGGGAGAGGGCATTGTAGCCAGTACGAAGGACGTACCCCACGCCCTGGATGTCCAGCAGCGGATTCTCAAGGCAGAGGAGTTCGAAGTTTCCCTTGGCAGCCATGATTCTTGTTATTAAAGTTGTAATTGCAGGTGTGTACGTTGTCGTTGTTGATTGTCGAAGCCCAGAGGTGTGAATTGAAGTGGGGCTCGGAGGTCGAAATTGACGAGGGGCAACTGTTGCGAGTGCCAAGGTGAAACCTGCAGGGCGGTAAAACCGGGGTAACGCCACAGAACTTGTAGTGAAGGAGGGAGAAGTAGTGAACTATTTGTAAGTGTTTGAATAGAGGATTTGTGAAGTAAATTTTCGACTCGGTGTTGAGGCTGAGAACAAAAGAATTGATAGTCTCGTACGGTTGCGGACTTATTTTTCGGACTTCCAACCAGCAAACTCCGACGTCATGTCAGGGTAGCGAGCTGAAGTTTAAAGAGCCGGGCACTCGAAAGAATTCTTTGGTCAACTAGGATGACTTCGGAATTTCTGTAAAGGATGCCTGACTTTATGTTGCGTTTACTGCGATTGGCTGACGCGTGGGTGTCCTATCCATTTCGCTGGGGCTTAATGATCTATACGATCTAACTTTATCACCGATGAAGTTACGATGGAATTGAATTTAGCGTTATTCATAACGTAGTATCTGTCCAAGTTACTCTTCCCCTCTCTTCCCCTCTGAACACTTCTCCTTTCCCTATTTCCAACATCTCCTTCATGTACCCGCTGTTTCCATCAATAAAACCAAAGAACAATAAAGCAAGCTCAGGGCAAAGCTCCCTCTCATTCTAATCGCTATCGATGACATACATCGATTGCACCAGTATCAGTACTTATTTCGTTTCATCTCTTACACTACTCATATGAATGAGCATTCGAACTCGAGCGGCGGTGGTCCTACCTCCCACTGCCCCGTCCGGCCTTGAGCAGGTCCTGGAACGCAGATTCCACGCCCCGCTTCAGTTCCCGGTAGCTTACAATCAGCACATTTTGCTCGTCACGGCTGATGAGCGCTATTTTTTCTTCGCTCCCGGCGTCCAGCTTATTAAGACAATCAAGCACATGGGCTAGATTGGTCACAGGGAGGCCGTTGGCGTCCACTTGGTGGAATACGTAATCCCGGAAAAGCTTGAGGTAGTATCTCTCGCCAGTCTCTGCCCATGCCGCCGATGGTGCAGGAGTGGTGCCCCCTGCTACGTGTTGGGATGCGTCCAGCTCGGGGCGTTCATTTATGAAGTTTAATTTTACAAGGAGTCGGACGAGCCGCGAGGATTCCAGTTCTTTTCCTAAGGTGGAAACGAGCGTGTCCTCAGCATGAAGTGTACTGTCAAAGACCGACGCAAATTGGTCAGAAATGCCGGTGAGAAAAGTGTCAATGTCCTTCTGCATGGGGGGCCCTGCGGTGGGTGACGTCGGGGTTCCGGGAGGAGCTTGAGGATTGAGTAGCCATTGAATGCACTCTTTTAAGCGAGCGGTGTAGCTCCGACTTATTTGCTCTATGGATTTCGGTAATGTGAGATGTGCAGTTTGGTTGTTAGTGGCAATGCTGAGAATGAGTCGACCCAGTTGGAGAAGATCGTCTGCTTGGAGATCGGGAAGAGGCCGAGCATTCTCATACTGAACGACGTCCATGATGGCGCACGCATTCAGCCGGACGCGGTTTTTAGACGTAAGCAAAATCTTAGAGGGGTTGATAAGTCGTGCTGCCAGTCCTACGCTATGTATGGCCTTCAGAGCCGAGCCGATCTGCACAATGTATCCCCAAAGAACTTGCTCGGGGATATGAGAGGAAGTCGCTTGCCTGCCGTGGAAACGTGCCATTGGGGCAGGCTTGAAATGCTCCTCCGCAAGTGACTTTGAGCATGGGTGGTAATCCGTGACAATGATGAGCGAGCTATCTCCGAACGATCTTGTTGTGAATGCGTCATGGATGGTGATGACGCCTCCGTTCAGAACTCGTTTCCAAGGCTGCGCCGACCGAATGGCATTCTCATTAGTCAATCGGAAGTTTTCGAGTCGACGGAGGGCGTAGGTATTCCCATCTTTGCCTGATACAGCTTTATACACCCAGCTGGGATATCCGAAGACTGTCTGAGCTTTGTGCTGGGTGGTGTCTAGGCAAACAAGGGAGTGGTATTGCTCGATTGGGGGTAAAGTCGAGTTGGGAAGTATCTGGCGTCCCACTTCTGACTTCTTCTGTAGATCTTCCCGGACCGAGTCTGGAATGAAGAAGTCATGTGCTGTGCGTTGGTAGGCAAGAAGGTTTGTTGGCTGAGGTCCAATCTGCCAGTAGAGGTGGTATGCGGGCATGGACTGGAAGGTGTTTGCGTTTTGATAATATGAAGTCCCGGTTGGGTCTTGCGCGTAAGGGTTTATAGCAGATGTTTGGTGTCCAGAGCTAGTAATGGATGGAATGGTTGAGGATGTGTTGAAAGGATCATAGCCCAAGACCGAAGCCGAGGCACTGGGATCGACCTGTCTCGATTCAGCACGGGCAGATAGATATGCACAATCACAGGAGGGGAAGGTTGGTCACATGCAGGATGGACTAAAGCAGAAGGAGATATTCGAGTGCGTACCATTTGACCATCGAAAGTTTGTGGCACGAACTCCTGGAATTCTTGAGGGTGCCATTCGGCAACGGGCTCCTTTGTGTGTAGACTGGGCGTGCTTACCGCTGAAGGGCTCGTCGTTAGAGACAAACAGAGCAGGAACGCCGGAAAACTGACCTGACCGCTGCGACTTGGGTGTGAAAACAGCCGCATTAGCAGCTTTGGGTGATATAGCCGCGCTGCGTCCCGAGGGAGTCAAAGACCCGTTGGTGTTCGCCTGGAGGGGGGTGAAGGACGGAGAGTCGACGTTGAACCTTTTCTTCATATTCTCATTTTGGCTCAACTTGGCAGGGTCGTGTATATACGGGCAGGCTAGGGCAGGTTAGCATGACGCTTGCGCCGCCGGACGACGACCACTCACTGTTCTCGTACCGACAGTGGCCGTAAATGGTGACATTCCGGCAGAAGGTATTTTTGGCTTCTACGTGCAGAACGTTAGACAATGACTTGGGCTACCGCATGAACCAGACCTTCGTACCGCGACCTTTGGGCCGAGGAGAGCCAACTCCCCGCCGCGCATCTCCCGGAGTCCCGCTGAAGGTTGTTGCCATGAATCGTCCCTTGGGTCCCGCCGCGTTGGCGGGGGTCGTGGTGAGGGGTGGGCGCTGTCGGTGGGCGGGCCAGCTGTGCTGGGGAGACTGTGGGTGGGCCGCGTCGTGGGAGGCCGGCCTCGAGGAGCGCGCTGTATCGTCCGACGAGACAGGCCTACTCCATCGGGGGTTGCTCTTCTGGGACTTGGTGCGTCTGGCGTTCCTCGCCTTGTTCGGGGGCGTGCTATCACCAGGACGCGCCGCGGGCCCCGTCTCATGCGCCGGGAGCGAGTCCCCAGACGACGACGTCAGCTCGGAGGAGGAGTCGACAGTGGAGGCGTCGGAGCCTAGGGAGCGGTTCGCGGATGTATAGGATATGCGAGGCGGGAAGGGCGACGCAGAGGACGCGGACCAGGGGAGGCGTGGAGGTGTGAATACTGGGGCGGACGCGGCTTCGTTCCTGGGCACAGGCTGGCTGCTGGCGTTGCTATTGCTGCGGGCGGGCTCAACAATGGCTTCGTCGTTCCGGCACCGGTCTGGCAGCTCATCGTCAGCCATGGCGCAGAGCAGGGGCGGAGGGTTGGAGGTTGCGGCGGGCGCCTGGGCTTCTCCAGGGCGACCGCTGGGGGACATGGCAGGCGGGCGTCGCGATAGCGAGCGGCGGGAGAGGTGGACTGGAGTTTACGGACTAGGAATTGGGTACCTTATTTACAAACGGCGGTACACCTCGGCGCGGCGAGTCCTGCTTCTTCCAATGACTGCAGCTGCCGCTTCTCCATCGGCCTGCGCAATCCAAAAATGCGGGGGAGCGAGTAGCAGAATGGGCGCCGTCCGCTGGTGGATATGAGGTTTGAAAGCTTTATGGGTCCGTGCCTATCATCGCTGCCGCGCATCCCTGCGACGTGTTTGTTCTGTTTGTCTATTGGCTTTTCAGCGTGGCAATGATCAAGTCGTCAGGGTATCAGCCTGCTACGATTGCGCCAGGCATGAGATGCGTTTACCAAAACATGAGCTACAGCTGTCAGAGGAGCAGGCTCTTTTGCAGTGGATCTTAGAGCTCTATCGACGTGGATTTCCGCCCCAGATCATCGACGTACGACGAATGGTAGACACATTGCTCGCTGCGCACTGCCAGATTCCTCACACACAGCCTGTAGGCAAGAACTGGGCTAATTGATTTATCAACGCTTAGTCAGAACCCAGGCGAAGCACGTGAAGTGGAATCGCAAGTTCCATTCGCAGCTCACCGAAATGTGACGTAGAGGAGACGCGCCTGTCGTACAGCATCCTTTGACGAAACTGGATTTATGATGGGGTCGCTGCAACGTCAAAAGTAGCCACGAGCCCCGATACAGTCGGTCGAGCAGTCGTTGTACAGCCAGGCAATCGAGAGTAGGTCAGTGATTGAAGGGACCAGCGCAACTGGGTGGGCAATTCCACCATTCGTCATCCTTGCAGGCAAGGTTTATCAATCTGGCTAGTATCACGGCCTACCCCATAAGTGGCACCTGTGTTCAGCAACAATAGCTGAACGCCAGATATACTAGGATATAAATGGCGCAAGCACTTTGACAGCTATACAAAACCCCGTACAGCAAGGTCTATCGTCTTCTTATCCCAGACAGTCACAACAGCCACGCTATGTCGGAGTTCGAGAAATACCGTACAGAGAATCATAGTATCACGCTCTGTATGCTAGCTCATACCTCACATCTACTCCAGCCGCTCGGCATGAGCTGCTTCTCTTCGCTAGAGCGTGTATACAGACACAAGGTACAAAAACTCTCTTGGCCGGGCGTCTACCATATCAATAAAGCAGATTTCCTATCAGAATTTCCTATACTCAGACTGCCATTCTAACTCGCACGTTACTGTTAAAAGCCTGCGCGCCGGCGACAATCCGAAAGTGATCCAGCCACGCCTCATCATAATCTGGCATGGTGGCAATAGCGGTATCGGATGCTTCTTTGAACTCTCTGATCTCAAGATCAACTTGGAGGATCACGCAAGCGATGCGCTCCAGCCAATCTACCAACTTGCCTCCCGGCTCCATTCCGTGCGTCGGTATATCTAATTTGATTACCCTCGATCGCAACGCTGTGCTCCCCATTGATGTCATGGGAAGTATCCGCGCGATTAGCGAGTACGTTGAAGAACCACATATTCGACGCCCAGAAATACAAGACACCGTCTATTCTTCACCAGCTCCCTACGGCGGCGCTCGGCTCGATCGAACTTGGTCTGACGGCGTTACAAAACTAGAGATGATTTATATCACTGTGCGCGGCTCACCGTCAATCAGTATCAACTAATACCGCTTAATTCACTTCAAGAAAGGAGCATATGAGTGTAGCGCATCGTACAACTACCAACAACACACATGTCTCTCGCCTGACAAGCTATTAAACGCACAGGCTCTAGTCCAATTCTCCTACAACGCCGACAGCGATAGCGTAAAATCGCTCTCCTTTCTCTCCTTCAACGTCCGCGTCGTCGCTAGAACATGGCGCTTTCTAAACCTACTCCGGGCGAAACTCAATGATCTCACAAAGCCACCATTCATAAATGTAGCGATAATCTCGATACCGCAAGCATCGAAAGGTAAAGAAGCGAAAATGAAGATGGGTAAAGTTGTGCGGTCGGGCGCGGCAACTTGGCACCTTAATGCGAATTCTTATTCACAGATTAGGAGAGTTATCAGTGCTCCGTAAAACAATAGCCTAAGAGAAGACTGCTGTACGAAGGGCCTCGTACGGTAGAACCTATTTCGTTAAAGGCTGTATGTGTGAGGGGTTTCGTAAGTAGGGAGCTTGAATGTAGGTGTATGTATAATCATACCACCACATACTCTTCCTCGGAACAAATCCATATTTTTGTATCTCTTTAAGGGTATTTTTGTATTTGTTCACGAGGTGCCGAGACCCAGCACCTCTGCTCTTCTACAAATACATAAACACCAATTCCTACCATCCCTGTATTGAATATTTAGTAATGAATCGGTGACTATCCATTAAACAGGAGTACATACTACTAATCCATCACTCTATACCTCTATTGATTCGTTGAAGTAGACGGGTTTCCCACTCTTGACCGTTGTAACTTCCATCTCAAGTAATCAACAGCAAAATCTTTCGCTTCCACCTCAACTTCTTCCTTCTTTTTAAATCTAGGTCCTTCACCTATGTTTCTATGTTTGCTCATGTGACTCACTTCTATGTTTGTGTTCGCTATCCCTGCGGGCTCCTAGCGTGCTTGGTAAGACTATAGATATTTCTTCGATAGCTCCTCTATAGAATCAATACAACAATCATCACTCTCTCAATCTACTTCGTCACACCACGACAGTTAGCATATCTACAATTTATGCTTTCTCGTCAAAAAGCTTAATTCAACCTCTCGTCGTTGGTGATGGTTCGCTACGCTCACACGGAGATGCCCTCAGTACCTCACTGTATTCTTCAACGGTACCATCTGTCGGCGAGTGTGGGAAGGAAGTCAAGGTTGTATTTTCTATGTGTGTGAGAGAGATTATATACAGTGAGGGTATGGCAGGGTATTCACCCTTAACACATGAGCGAGGTATTCCAGCACCTTCCAACACCATAAAAATGAAACTCCATCAAACCCAGTCAACTTTGAAATCAATTGCTCACCAACATAAAGAAAAAGCTTGAATATATAAATCTTCTTTATGAAATTCAACAGAAATAACAAACGTGTACGTACACACTAGTACATACTTACCATACACTTTCACCCTCTTTTCGAGTTCCACCTCTTTCGTGGTTTCCGTATCTTTTGTAGTGACAATTCGTTTAGGCGACTAAGGATAGCGAACTGGTGATTGGTTTGCTGTTATTTATTGAGAGGATACTGTAAGCAGGAGACTCCGTCACGTGGATATGCCACTGACTAATCAGTCCGTCATATATATCAGCTGTACATATCTCATACACACATCACACACATATCACACACATACCACACACACATCACACGCACATATACATATATACATACACACACACACAGACATACAATACACATCTTCATACTCTTTCCTCCACGCTCCAGCTTACAGATACCCATCCCCTAATTCCTATTAGTCAATCGTACTTCTAAACAAATTGCAAAACTTACCACCTTTTTTGGGGATATCCAATTTTTTTCCCCTTTCCTTTCCACAGGAGTTTCTTTCTGACGGTCAATATCCGACTGAGAGAGCAAGGAGAGGGAAACCCTTTGGGACGTTTGTCTAGAAGACCGGGACAAATTCTTCGGAGAAAGACGGAACGATGTTTAAAGAGGAGTTTCATGTTACTTCTCTTTCTCGGACGGTGAATTTTGAAAAGGAGGGAGGGTTCACGGATTTTTAGAAGAAGAGTGTCCAGATTTACGTCTAGCTGAATCGGGATATAGAGTTTGCAGGGACGTTAACGTCGGAACAGGTATTCGATTATGATATCGAGTTGCTGTTTGGTATACGTTCCATGGTTGTAGGGGACGTATGCCAAAAAGTAACTCGATATCGAATACTTGTTCTGATGTCAACGTTCCTGCAAACTCTATCCCGATTCAGCTGGACGTAAATCTGGACACTCTTCTTCTGAAAATGCGTGAACCCTCCCTCCTTTTCAAAATTCACCGTCCGAGAAAGAGAAGTAACATGAAACTCCTCTTTAAACATCGGTCCGTCTTTCTCCGAAGAATTGGAACCTTTATTGCTGGTGGCATGACAACATCACTAACCTGCTTTCTGATGATTTCGAACCATTCCACTACTGTATCCTAAATGCCATCGTCATGGCCATTCTCATCCAGCGCTTTGGTTCTTCTCACTTTGACTTCCCGATGACGCTTATAAACGCCTTGCGGCCAGTTCTTGCCAGGAGGTCGGATCGGATCGTCAACCATGGGGGCTTGGAAAGTCGAAGGACGCTGACGCTTGATGGTGAACACTAAATACGTAAGAGTTTCGGGGAGATGAGAATGTGGTGGCCAGCCATCTGTAGTGCATAACATGTTAGCGCTTTCTCCTCCAGTGTGAGGTACGGCTACTGTTCGGCTTGCTGTTATCTCGGCAACCTCCGTAACCTCGGACATATTTATTTCTTACACATGATGAAATTGCCAGTCGGTAAAGTGAAAAAGGAAAGAGAAAGATGATAATGTGGACCCACTACCTATTCTCCCAGCCCCGCCTCAATCAACTCTTCGGCATCCGCAGCCTCCTTGTGAAAGTTCACAATTTTCAATCCCACTTATCTTCTATCTTCTCCCTTCCATTCAACACCGCCATCATGTTGATGTCCACAAACGCCGAGTATAGTAGAACATCTCTCGCCGTCAAGATTCACTCAAAGATGATCAACTTGCTGTACCTCTTCGTCATCGCAGCAGCAGTCTTCTTCATGATGTCACTGCATGCCTTATCTGGCCAGTCGCGGAATATGTATCGGAAGTAGTACGTGTGCGCGCCTCGCAGCGGCTGGGGCTCGAAGAAATCATGATTCTGGCGTAACACGGCTGAGTAGAGCGTCTTGATGTTATCGATCACTGGAGGTACTGCAACTCCAATTTGCGCGATGGAAAGCAGCGACATCGTGTCCTTCGCCACCACCAACATTAACTAGCAAAACAGCTTTAGGGTCATCTGTCTTCGCCCTATTGGCGATGATCTCTTATAAGGGCATGCCTTGAACCAGTCATGACAAGTTCGAATAATCGGGCTACAAAGGCATTGAAGTTGTTTATTATAGCTGAGTTCTTCATTAGGTATGGGAACATACCGTTAGAGGTGTTGTTCACGTCTTGGAAGGGGCCTCATGGACCGGAGACGTCGGCGAAGGCGATCCGTTCTCGGTAGTGGGGCAGGTTGGCTAGGGATTGAGTGCGGCGATAATATACTATGCATACGCACCTCTGAGTAAGGGGAAGATACAGTGCAAAAAGCCGCTTTGTGCTAGAAGTAGCCGAATACTTGAGGCAGGAGGATGATCCACTGCCGTGGTGGTACGTTGTTGCAGGCGAGACGGGACATGTGAAAAGTTAGCGAGATTAGGGAATGAAAATGAAAATGGCAAGCGCCAGATGAGCGCTGTTAGGCATTATGATTCGGGGATTGGAGATGTTAACAATCGCGCGTGAAGGTAGCACTATCGTGGCCAAGGAAATGATCCACGGTGGGGATTGTATTGCTGAAGGTGAGAAGAGGACGCCTTTTACGCCGATATACTTCATGATTGGCACGAAGCCGAAAGTGGAATGATGATCCAATAAGGATATCAAGGCCTGGCAAAGACTGATGCGAATCGTAAAGTCCAATGCAATGACAAGGCTCAAATGAGAGTCACAAGCAGTGTTTTTGACTTGTATTGGAGTGCTATAATCCTACTTCATGACGGTAATAGTATGCACATACTTGACTTTCCCATCCGTAATCCTAATCTCATGGCTATCTGGCCAAGGGCCCAGACTATCAAATTGACACAGCACATCTACGCTCCCCATCTCTTCATCAATAACATATCTCCGCATTCCATTCGACTTCGCGCTCCCGCCATGCGGCAATTGCCCACCGCACGGTTTCGTGAGCTTCGAGCCTTCGACCCGCTCACAGTTCGTGCCCCACGGAATCGTGTCCGCAGCCTTCGCATCCGTCCACATATCTAAGTATGCGTCGCCGGCCTTTTTCAGAACCTCGCGCGATGGTCGGGAGGCAGCGGGGAGAGAGGTCCAGTCTTCGGCTGTGATATATTTCTGCGTGTCTTTCGCGTTGAAAAAGAGATCCCCTGTCGTCGCAGCAATGGTGTCAATCATTGCGATCTCAGCAGTGTTGTTGTCCAGGTGTCGGATCTGCGTTCCTACCACATATGGCTTCGAGCCCGAGGAAGAAATCCACATTGTGTACGAGGCGCAGGCAACAGTATCGGCGGTGGAGCGGTTGAGATCAATTTTGTATGCTGTGGATAGGAGCCCTTTGGCGATGTCAGAGACTTTGTTGTTTTGTTGGTAGGTGAAGTTAGACGAGAGTTTGAGATCGGTGATCTTGCCAGCAGCTTGCGCGGCGAGGTAGGAGCGGGCGACTGTGAGGAGGCCTTCGCGCGTGCAGTCTGCCGCTAGAGCCGAAGGTAGGACGGCGAGGAGCGTTGTGAAGGCCCCGAGGAGGGTTGAGCAAACCATGGTGATGATACGCAGGGAATTCGAGAGCTGGCGGGTGCAGGCGTGTACATAGAATGCGATATAGCGAGGTTTAAATACATATTCTGGACCCACTAACTCCCCACCTTCGACGATCAAAGATGCGATGTGCCGCTGTTTATTTTATATGCCTGGGTGGGGTCCAGTAGATTAGTAGACCTTGCCCTATATATTAATTGAAGCTTGTAAATGGAACTGTGGAAGCGAGATAGATGAAAGAAGCTTAATATAATCAGGGGACCTGAAAACTGTTACCGGAAATAACTGCGACTGGTAAAGATTGGCTATTTACCTTTTCAATTTAGAAAGACCCCAGCCATTCTGGGTGTAAAGACTTCTCGCTTTGCAGACTATGGATATTCCAAATATAGACGTGTAAGCCTAACGATGCAGTCGTTGCTTGTCACGAACCTCTAGAATACATGCCTCGCCCTCAGCCGCCTTGTCGAATTCGGGCACGAAGGCACGATTGACAAGGCATGCTGCCGCGGGAAGCATCCCTAAAATATTGCATAAGATCCAAAAGTTATAGGACTTCACGCAATTAGCTGCATCACCACCTCCACCTCACATTGGCAATCATGATGGCTTGAGTCTGGCCGAGAATTGTTATCGTCGACTCAGCTCTACATTGCCGTTGGTTGTCCTACTTATTCCTTGTGAGAATTGTGGTGCCTATCTCTGTTTGGTGATGTCGCTATACCAATGACAAACATGCTCGCGACCATAGAACGTACGAACTTCCTCTTCTGGCGATCAAACGCTTGTATCGGCCTGCAATCAGACAACATTAGTTGGGACTTTGTCAACGAAGCTTCGGCTCTCGAGAGCGACCAATACATCCGGCTCCTACATGTATACACGGTTCTCGTCTGCAGATTATTGCATCCACATGCCTAGCAGTGGCCAGAAAGACGCCACAAACCAATAAATCTTGTTGTAGAGCAATTCTGCAATACCACTACTGGGACCGTCTCGAAAGGAAGTCCATCAAAAGAGTTGAGGAACAGGCTGATTATTCTGTACGAAGAGCTTAGGCGTCACCAGCTGGATATGGGTCGAATCAGCTTGAGGGGCAATGAATGCGATTACGTCATAAGGGGACTACCGTAGATGGCTGGATGACATGTGAGGAAGGGAAATGGCAAGATGAGTGCTCAGTAGTCGGGAAGATATGCAATACTGCAAGTCTGACTGCGAGGTGTTTCTCCCTTTCAACTATATATCCGATTCCTCTGTTCTATCGGACAAAGGCAGAGTCTTTGAGGCCAATGGCCGCCATAGTCGTAGTATTAGCCATCATCTTTTTCCCGTGCGAACGTCCAACGACCGCACGTGCGATATTCCAACGATGGCACAATGACGTCATTCCCAATATTGCTGAGCGGATTTTCTCACGATCCTTCTCTGTTGAATTCCTGAAATCTGTCCTTCCGTCTATTTCACATCTTCACTCTTGACTATGGTCCCAAAGCAATCCTCCAACTCCTTCAATACCATGCTCGTGACGTCCTCTCCCGTCGCGCCAGGTATATCCCTGTCCCCGACCCCATCCTCCACAATCAGGACATCGTAGCCCCTTTCATGCCCCGCCCTCGCTGTCGTCGACACACAAACATGTGACATGTACCCTACGAGCACAATCTTCTTGATACCCCATTTCTGTAGCTGCTCGTGAAGGGGAGTATCAGCAAAGGACGACGGTTTCGGCTTCCAGATGACAACCTCCGACTCGCCTTCCTTGGGCTTAAGCGAAGGAAAGGGCTCTGCTAGTTCGGTGCCTTGCGTGAATACCGGTGCACCATCTGGAGTTTTGTGCAAAATATGCACAATCTTCCCATTCGCCTTTCGATACTTCTCAAGGAGTGAAGTGATCACCGCGCCAGAGGCTTCGGCATTGGTGACGGCGAGCTTTCCGCTCGCATACTCGTTCTGCGCGTCGATGATGATGAGTGCAGAATCGGATGTGGATGCAGTGCTAGGCGTGATGCCGAGGAGCTGGCGAAAAGATTTGGCGGTGGATTTGTGGTCGGACGTAGAGGGGTTGAGACGCAGGAACTCTTTGTTGTCCTGGTCGGCTACCGGTGCTGAGGACATTGTAGAGAGTGAATTGAAGGTGTTCTAGTTGGAGTAAGAATCAACCCCTGGAGAATGCGCAAGAGACGATAAAATGGGGGGGAGAAGTACCTAGATATATGTCATAATGGTAGTTGCACTAACGAGTAGCTCGTTGTACCCCGCCATTGGCATGACGTGCCCAGGTGCGGATATTGTGAGTTGATTTCCAATGCTTATGGAGGCACCGCAGTTACACGATGCCATTGTTTCAAGCATATCTAGCATGAAGTCTGGCTATGTTGATGTTGCATTGGTGGATGTGCTAACTTAAAAGGCAGTTCTCGGGCGGTCCAAGCTTCATCGCGCTAAGCTGGTCGGACATTCCAGATTTAGGAGGTCTGCTCGGGAGAAGAATCACCGAAGCAGCAGGATGTCCCTAGGTCACACCTCTTTCGCACATGGAGAGCGGCATGACTAATCCTGAGAGCAATCCAACGTGTCGCCAGCTTCTTAGGCAGTGCCTCTTTGAGCTACCCAGCGAACAGCTGAACACAGATACCTAGCTTAGAAGGGACTGCGCATTACAGAGATTCTGGCTTTTCCAGATGAATACATTTTGTATCGCTTCATCAATCCACCCCTCTTTTACTGGATCGCATCTGGTCGACTTAGCGTGCAAAGAGATTTCAAAGATTTCGAACGTTGAGAGGTTGGTGAACCCCAGCCTCCCCAGACACCTCATTCACCTAAGAAACCCTTCTTGCCTAAAGCCTGAATGAACCATACGTATCATATATCACAGAATAAATGACATCAAACTTGTCCTTCGACTGTGGCATCAATGCATCACGTATCAACCACTCCTCTTCCCATTTATCCAGGACCAGGGGACCATTCTTTGCCGCTAGTCTTTTCCTAGCAGCCTCCAAATACTGCTCAACATCATCCTTCGAGAGTCGAAACTGCGTTGCCAATGGTCGGAATGGATCAAAGGGGAATTTGACAACCAACTGGTGAAGATCGAACTTTGGACGCTGCTGCACAAGCTCCAAAACAATGCTCCTTCTGCTGCCGAGGTCATTCAAGTACACGCAGTTCCTACTTCGAAATACAAGCTCCAGTCGCTTCAAACTGCAGAACTCGGGCGAGGCTAATATCCTTAAATATTTGACTGCAGCTCGAGCATAACCTTTTTCGCCACTAGAGAAGACATAAGCCAGGCTTTGTAGAAGAGGGCGTGCTCTGAAGGGCGGTAGTTGGATCGTATAATCCTTTTTCCACTCTTCGACAGTGGAGGACCATTTGTTACACCTCCTATCGCAAGTCACAACACCGAAAGTGTTCCGTTTCCACCAGAGTTCTTCCACCTGCGGCGCCATCGTGCGATGGAAGCGCAGCCAAGGTTTGAGGAGCTGATTCGTTGCTACCCGGGTCTTATGCCCCATATCATTAGCCTGCTTTCCAGTGATGGGTCCATCGAGAACTATGATGTGTTGCAGGATCTCGAGTTGCAGCTCGACGGGTAGCGCTACCAGCCTTCGCAACAGCGTGCCGTAGTCAACGTCGGTGTCTTTCAAACCTCCTAGATGGAGGTTGCCAAAGGATGTCTTGACGATTCGATATCTCGGAAACTCTGGGTGTGGCGGATGACTCTCCTGAATGTTGCCGAAAATATCAATCAAATCAGTTGACGTGATCGAAGATTTTGAGGTCCCATGTAATGAGATCATATTGGCGATGGTGAGCACTTGATGATTCAAATTTGAGATTACTCTGGATAAACTTCGGAAGAGCGACAGGATCAAGATAGGTGGGCGAGATGGCGTGTTGAAAGAGAAGACGATTGAGGGCAACACAAAAACGTCGAAGTCCAGCGTCAGGCGATAATGAGTCTTAATAGTCGGCGGGGCCATTGTGACTCATTGGCCATCATGACTTTGACTCCATCTTGGGTTTTCTGTGTTGCTTACAGTCAGTGAGTCAACCCATAAGGCAATAATTAAAAACGTTATCTAGCACATCTTAAAATGTCCAGTGCAATATATGTCGCTTCGAAACTCCTATAGAAGTGAGAAGGAATTTCTTCAAAATTGCGAGCAAAATCGAGCTGGAACTCAAATTAACCTCTAGACTTGAGACAGGGCTTCTCGTACTCTTATTTATTCCTCTCTCAGTGTTGCTAGGTTATTTCTGGTTGGAAATATAAACACTTTCTCTCCTTCTTCACCGTATGTAACATAACTGAACATTGATTTTACCACGCCTGAACGGATTTCCAGGTCTCGCAAGCTCTTATCCTGTTCAACGGTTATATGGTATTTCTCCTCTTCCTAGTTTGATAAGTGCCACGAAGACTCACAATAACTTCACAGCAGTTTTCTATCTCATCATCGACATCTTATAGTACATCTTGTCGGCTTGTGGGTCACATGATGAGTCACCTCGATGTTTGCTCATGTGACTCACCTCTAGGTTTGCTCATGTGACTCACTTCTATGTTTGCGTTCACTCTCTTGGCAGGCTCCTAGCGTGCTTGCTAAGACTATAGGTATTTCTTTGGTAGCTCCTCCTCTGTAGAATCAACACAACGAACACTCTATCAATCTACTTCGTCACATCATGACACATCTCAACACTGAAACTCCCCGCTCCCTCTATCCGACGGGAAAAGAATACATGAATAAGACTGCATACCTAAGTATGCCCAACTACAGTTTCCCCCATGTTAGCCCCTTCCTATCACATATTTCGAAAGAGACTCAATCTTGTCGTTCACATAAAGTAAGAAATGTCTGTTTCCATCGACTTAACATCATTACTAAAGCGCAGCGAGACTAGGTTGTTGGGCAGGACATTAGAGAGTGTCTGCATCATTTTTATTGCCGCCAAGCAGCAACCAAGGCGCAATCGACAATGTCATGAGTGCAGACAGCAAAGTCGGAGAACTGTTTCCGTACCACAAAGCGCTCATGAAGCCCTCTTAATGTCTTAATGTACCGCTTCCGATGATCGTGTTTACACGCTATCTTACCGCTGATTAGGTTCGAAATGTGATTTGTGCACCATGAGAAGACAGCGAAGTGCACCATTGCAGTTCAATTGTTTCAATACTAGACGATCCTCTCACCTATTGAAAGGTGAATAATTACTATTTACATCACATACTTGGACTTTTCCCAATACTGCTTCTATCAACAGTGCAGCGCTAGGGCCTTTGATCGTCCACAAACTTGGCACGCAAGCGCAGCTGCAAGTAGAACGAAGAGAACGGTAGGGCGAAAGAAGATAATAAGTCAGGCTTGCAGAATGAAATAGCAGAGATTAAAAGAAGCAATGGAATATAACAAACATAGAATAGTGGGGTGAGAAGACACTCCAAGTAAATGAATAGGTGTCGTAGATAGCTCTGAAGTTTCAAACTCGGCAGGCACCGTCGCACCGGTTGTGAATGAATAGAAAATCACCAATAAACCCTTCACCGAAATCCCCAAACGAAACCAAACCCAGAACCAAGAACGCACAATAAAATTTCCTGAAACCTATCGTCAAGTCCCACAAGAAGTCGACTCAGCTCCCCAGATTGAAGTCCATACGCGCAACGCTACTAGTCCACTGCGAGCACACCACCCAGACGGCCCGGAAAGATCTAGGCTTCAATACCAAACTTCCCGGCTTGTATTCGTTGGGATGGGCTGGACGAGGCCGCGTGTAGGGTGGAGGTCACTAGTCTTCTTAGTACGCGTAATGACGTATCACGATAAACGCAGCAGTAGATTGGACTGAATCACACCACTTAACCTAAGTCGCACCAATATCCAACCTTGAAGTATATTGTTGGGGGACGTGGAAGAAGAGAAGAGAGGATGGAATGAATGTCATTCTCGGCTAAGTAAATATCTATTGTTCGGTGTCTCTATTCATAATGTTACTATATGGTGGTATCACGATCCAACCTAACCAGGTATTACCAAAAGCAATATTAACCCCATAAGTATCCAACGCCGATAAATGCAGAATGCGCTGCGAAGCATCCGTTGTATCCTACAATGCCTCAGCATGAGAGACTAGCTCCAAGGTATTGTTTCCTGAACGCCGTATGAAGCTTTGGTGCACGAGCGATGCGCCACAATGGATGCGGAAATCGAGTGCAGTGTGCGTTTGGTGCGGCACCCCCATTGCGGCATCGCTTCGTCGAGCTCGAACTCTCAAGTTCCGCCCATAAAGAAAAATTCTCCACTCCATTGCTCCATATTTCCATCCAATTCGATTTAACAGTGCTCTAATGTCATGGCTCGGTCGCTTCTTCAATGAAATATCGCTCCTTGTTTTTCTGGTAGTTTTTCTGCAGGACCTCGACAAGACTCTGCATCAGCACGTCGCCCGTGCTCGTTTTTGCCATGCCCTTATCGAGTGTATGGTGACGCACAAATTGGCCCTGGCAATCGTCCATGACGCCACTTTGGCCGACGAGCCCCGGGTAGCCGTTTGCATCGTCGCAGCTAAACTCCTATTGTGGGGGTCAGCCAGTGCACGATGAATCATGTTATGGGAAATCATTAGGGGACTTACGACGATGTTGTTATTATCTGGGTTGAAGTCGTACCGGATATACTCGGAAAAGGCGCGCTGCTCGTGGCTCCAATTTTCCTTCCAGTGGCCACACCCAGGATACCTCAGCTCATTCGTGCAAGTCTTCCACGCGTTCATCATCTCAAATGTATGCGGCATGGCCTGAGCAATCACCACACCGCTGTTCAGCACTACCTTCCCTTTACTATCCTTGCTGGCGTCCTCATTGCCGCCGAGGTTCTGGCGCGTATCGATAGGCATCCCAATGGATGTATTCGGTGAGATATTCCAGCGATTGAACAGAAACTCCATGGGTACTTCGAGGTGCTGCAGCACGGCATCGGCGTCGATAAAAACGACGAATTTGTAGTGGTGAAGCATTTCGTTGAGGACGTGCGGCTTGATCCAGGTATCGTAGTGGCCTTCGATGTGCCGCGCATTGAAGAATTTGTAGTCATAGCCGTGGATTTGGGCTTCAATAATTCAGCACTGAGGTCGTGTTGCGATGGCGTGGGCTGGTGGGGAACTTACAGTACATGAAGTGGTTTATGTAGGCGGCGGTCAACAAGCCGCCGCCATGCGGCTCGAGTGTCTGCCAGTCCATTTTCTCGGGGTTGAAAATCTCATTTGTCCCATTCGGAACGCGCGTGTCGATATCCACGATGACAATGTCGTTCCCCAGACTGCGCTGCCAGTACTCGTTCCCGCCATTGTCGAACACCTTCCCTCGCTGGTCGGTGTAGCTCTTTGCGGTGACGGGGAGCTTAATCGGCTTGTAAAGCTCAGCGATGATGTCGCCAAACTTTCGCTTGCCAAAATCAGGGTGGTCGTTGGTGCACAGGTTCTCGTTTATTGTGTGCCCTGCCGATTGTGCCGTGTCTTTCAGGGACTGGATGGGCCCTGTGACGGAGCCGGCGCGGAGGGCGGAGAAGACAAAGAGGAGGAGGAGCGCGACCGGGAGGCAGAGGTAGATGACACGCTGGCTGGAAAGGACGGGCATTCTGAAGAGACGTGGAGTGAAAAAGGAGCGTAGTGAGGGCGAGAGACGGAAATATGGCATGCGCGACGCGACTGCGAATCTCGACTCGAAAGGTCAGGGGCGATTAATGGCGCGGACTGCGGCGGTTACGGCAACACGCATGGAAGAAGCAACGCTCGAGAAGAAACGCAAAAGGCACGGAAAAAAAAAACGAGAGGCACGACGGGAGGGTCAGGTTCAGGACGGCGTGTCTTTTCTTTGAGACCACGGTGTAGGGTCCGCGGGGTTAATAGCTGGGGCGTCTCCTAATTTCGTGAAACGAGGTCCCATTAGCGCCAAAGCCTCAGCCTGAAGCCGCGGGCTAGTGCCGCCAGGCCGCCCCTATTTCTGTCCATCGTCTAGCCAAGCGGCGGATTTCCTGCGCTGTGGGTGGCCTAGCGGGAGCCCTGCGGATTCAACAAAAGACAGGGTCAGGGCGACCCGGCTGATCACTGCTTTCGGGGGCGCTGACTGAGTGAAAATCCACGCTCAGCGCGAGTGCTAGCTTTGCAGCCTGTTCCCATCCAAGATGGGCCATGAGTCCACCGTTCGTCTCGCCTGTGGTTGTGAAGAGTTCACGCTGTATCGGACGGCGTAGCTTGCGGAACGGATTGCCCCCAACCTAGCGCCGCATGTGCCCCCTCTGCACTGCGCTGCTCTGCCCTGCACCCAAATTCTTCGCCCCAACATGGCTGATCTGCCCATTTTGGCGTTTAGCCATTCCCGGTTCGCGCGGCCAATCATCACAAGCTCCGATGCAGATGAGCGGCTGCGCTACCCCAAGCGAAACGCTCGTGCTCCCACATCTGCATCCCTATATCTGCCTCCTCCTTACATCAGACTATGCTTCAGCCCTCACGTTCATGCCTTGTCTGTCCATGGCCATATCCTATTCCAAAATCTCGAGCAGACAAACAGGACTGGGAAGCCAAGGACAAATCTACGTGGCCGTCCCCGCGCACGCGGTCAGGCCTATCGCATTCATCTGGCCTGCTGTACTCAATCCTCCATCCTTCCACGTCCTGGCATCAGGCGAGCACTCTTGGCACATATCTTGGTTCCATACAAGCACGTTCAATGGCGGTTGCTTTTGCACTGCCTTGTAACGCGTAATCTGCATCTGACGCAGGGCCCCGGCTGTCATCGCCTCTCGCGCGAGAGGCGATTCCTCTTCTAAATAACTCACAACGGCAATCCATGTTCGTTGATCCGTAGAGTACTCGGTAAAATCGGACAGTCTGAAAGTCGCATGCAAAATTGACCAATTGGCAGCGTCAGCTGAAGAGAATTAGGTGGGGTGCCTCTCAGACTGCTCGAGCGCTCGAGTAGGAGCACGAGAGTTACCAGCTGCGGAGTGAAAAGTTGCATCGCTGACTGTGCCCTTTGGAGAAAAGGATTAATTAGCTCTCGTGTATCGTTCCCCGGCAAAAAGGAACTTTCACGCCTTGGTGCCACCTTCCAAGCTCGTGTCTTTGAAACTCTCACCGGTCGTGCAGCCAAGCAGTCAGTCTGCCTCGCGCAAATGATGTCAACCCAACCAAGCAAGTGCTGCTATGGCTCAAAATGCCCATTTTCCCCGTTCTCCTTGTCGAACCTCTAATACTCTGTGAACAATCTCATTCTCTCTTTCCTTAATTCCCTCACCACATGATACAGCCCCGAAAAAACGGCTCTATTGGCCGTCCCTTGATCCCAAACCATCCCGTACAGCACCCGCGTGCCAATAATGTGATGAAGGCCTGCAAAGCGCAGGTGTAAATGAGATGAATCCTCTCTTCTGCAAGCCTGGCCAACGCATTGGTGTCTGGTGAGCAGCCGAGAGCTTTCTTAGGAAAGGGAGATTGTCTTGTCATCTGTACTTGCGAGATCGTTCAGTGAGCAGGCCGGCAGCTCGGTCGTTGAGCAGTAGACAGGTTTTTGAGAGTTCGTGGGAGTTAGAGCTGCCGTAGCCGTCGAAGTGGGAAGATGTTACATGGCTACGGTTGGCAGGATCGATTCTCTGTCCAGTCTACTCAGCTTGATCACCTTATAAACACATCGATCTCTCGACATCCACTTGTTCTTCTTCCACATATCGAAGGTCGCTTCCGAGCCCAAGCGTCGTTTCGCGCAACGAGAAAAGCAGAATCGGATTGAGGAGATTCACGCGCTCATCGTTTCTAGATATTACGGATGTATACGGGACATCACTCTGCAGATCACAGGCTCCTTTTGAGTCTGAGCCATATCGATCCGCTGCATGAAGCCGTAGTTGACAAGCGATCCCGTCGAAATCCATCAAACACGAGGCCAACGTTTCCCCGAGCTCAGTTCTCGATCTTGGCTGCAGGGTAAGAGATTGCGCTTTTCGAAGTTCGCACTGTTGGAGCAGCCCAAGCAGGGTGGTTTTGCTATAACGATCGAGTACCATCTCTTGCAAGGCGCCATAGAACCTCATTGACTGTGAATGCACAATTATGGTCGTCCCAGGGTCTTTTACAAAGGTGGGCCCGTTAGCCAGCGTCGAACGACTTGCTTTCTAGTTTTCACTCAAAGCACAAAATCTTCATTGGAGGTATTTATCAAGACTGCGAGAAGTCGATTCCGGTCCAGCAATCAATTATGCAGATCTTGGAGCCCAACTGTCGGAAAGTTTAGAGAATTTCACACGTCCAGAGCTCTGCGAGGTAGGAAGTTATCCAGTAAATACTTGTGATCGATTCCTAACAGATTGTGTCAGTGAGTACATAATAAGTCAATGCAGGAATAAACAGACAAGAAGAAGAGAGTTACCCACAAGGCGCGAGAAAGAACCCGCAGATCTTTGCACAAATGATCTTGGAGACATGGAACAAACCAGAAGTTCACGTGGGTAAGAACCCTTCTAAGTTCCTATGACAGACAAGGACACAATAAAGCTTGCCGCCAATAGTCATATAATTGTTTTTAAGCATCGCAAACACTCGATGCAATGCTATCATCATCACAAAGACGACTAGTCTCACTGGATACCCACCGTTACACGCCGCTAGAGATTGCAGTCCCAGTTCATCCAAAAACACACGCAATCGCGTCGTATGCTTAAATATATTCTCGGAAAGGGCTGAATGTTGATAGAAAAGGAGCAAGCACCGTGCACTCATGCAAATGGGAAACATACTATAGTCGCATGAAGAAAAGGCACAAGAGGAGTCTGCAGGCTATTATTTAATCACTTTAATGATCCTCCATTTTATGAAGTGAAAGGAATCTACATGAAGGTGACTGTGACGATATTATAATTACATCGCCAGCGACGGGCCAGTCCTGAAGACGATCACGTGACTATACAAGAGTATATAGTCTTTCCAATGCACCTGAGTCAACCTCAAGGATTCGTCTCAATACAATCATACACCTAAATTCAAGCCTCCTACTTACGAAACTTCTCACAGTGACACTGAATAGTGTCACTAAATAATGTCACCTCCTCTCCTAGGACCAGTTCATTCTTGTGCAATTGTCGAAAAAATCTCGAGCATCTATATATGATGACTGCATAACGTGTTTTGGACATTCAAATGTAATAGAAATAGATTATGTCTATTAAGGCATTGTTTAGTAATCTAGTAAAGCTACAGGAAAGAGCCTTTCTCGATCAAGCTTCAACCACCAGCCGACGACAAGGCATTCCCTACCACTAGTCCTAATGTAAATTTCCAGTCACAATCGTCTGAGATGAGCTCGATCAATCTTATTTATCGAACAAAACCTTAAAAATGCCTCCAATCCACACCCAGGCTCGTCGTCATCATGCATACCTCGAAGACGGCGTGTTCCGCACTTCAAGTATTGACAGCAACGTATGGAGGATACCGTGACCCAACAACCTCGAATTTCTCTAACGTCTTAGCAATTTCCGCCATCTCAGCGTCTGTGATATCCACGAGCTTGCTGTTCTCAGTGACCCGAGCAACTGTTGTTGAACCAGGAATTGGAATAATGACAGGCATTCCTGGTTTTCGAGAGAGAGCGATACACCAATTGATCGCCAGCTGAGCGGACGTGACACCTTTCGACTTGGCCATAGTCTCGACTTGCTTGGCGAGTTGTAGGTTGATTGGGAATGCTTTGGGGTGGAAACGCGGGAACATTCGCAGCATGCTTCCTTGCGGTATATCATCCACGGACTTGAACTGTCCAGTGAGCATCCCTCGGCCGACAGGAGAGTATGCCACGAGCGGGATGTTGTGTTCTGCACAAGCAGCTGCGACTCCGTTTTCCAGCACTTCGGTAGAGAATCTGGAAGTTTAGCACTTGTACCAGGAGTTCTGAATTATACTTACAGTGAGAGCTCCACCTCTACCGCTGCGATCTTAGTGATCTTTGCTGCCTCGTGAATGGTCGATGCCCGTACTTCTGACAGCCCGATACCCCCAATTTTTCCCGTTTTGACGTACTCCTTATCGAGCACTCCAAATGTAATCGCCAAGGGTGTTCGGGAGTCTCGCCGCGCGCATTCGTAAATATCAATCCTCTTGCGGCCCTTTAGCTGCCTGATACAGCTGTCTAATGACGATCTAATTCCTTGCGGGGATCCCGAACCACCCTTGATGCTAAGGATGACCTTGTCAGCGTCTTGAGGATACTTCGCGAAATAGCGTTCAACCAGGACCAAGCTGTTATAACTGGAAGGACCGTAAAACTCGCCACCGTTCCAGAGGTTACAGCCATTCTCAAGGGCCGCCTTCATTGCCGCAATTGCCTGCTCTTGCGAGGGAGGATTGTCGCGCCATGTAAAACCTGCATGATTAGAACACTCGTAAAGCTTTCTAAGGTCAAATGATACACACCCATTAGCCCTAATCCAATAGCGCCGACGTCTTTGCCAACAATCTGAACCATTTTTGTCTCCGGATACCGTGATATTGTGGAGAGAGGATACTTTTGGAGCTCTCTGTTGAATAGAATAATGAAGTAAAGGTGCTTTAGATACCAACGCATTTACGGTGGAAAACAAACGCTCAGATTATCTAATTATATGCCATGTGGCTGAAGTTTCGTATATTGTTTATAAGCATGCCAAAGTGTTGACCTATCGGGTCAATGCATTCCCGGGTGTGTCCCCGGGATGCCCGAGTTCCCGATCCGCGCCACATGTTACTCATCATACTCAAAGAGTACCCAGTATCTCGAAAAGATTTCAAACACAGCGTAAGAGTCGTTTTGGATAGGCTACCATCTGGATTGACAACGCAAGAGATAGGCGAAATTACGAGAAAGCATTTAGAAGGGCATAGAATACTTATTACCCTTTTTGATGACTCTAGCAGACTGCGCGCACAAATTGTTTAAAGCGTCAAGATGAATATAACGGACATTCAGTTGACCCCAACCGACCGCATCACTAGGTATATATAGGAAGTGACCAATAGAAACATTTGTATGACCAGGCCACGACGCATGTCATTGAGAGCTTCACCGAACTCACTTAGAGTGAGAAAGTACGGATTGGTTAGTTGTAAAATCTAGCATGGTATTTTGTATTATGCTGCTCTTGGTCAATGAACCTATCTAAGATATCATAATCTCCCAGCCAAACTCGCCTCCCCCACGATTATCGATGCGCCAGTTCCTTCTGTTATCTTAGTGCTTCCCTAAGTACCTATTTTTTTCAGTCTCAAAGTTCCTCTTTTTCAAAGAATGAAGTCTCACCAGGGGTAATCGGATTATAGTAACCAAACTTATTGAGTGGATCATACTTCTGCTTCACCTTCCGCAGTTTTTCAAGTCGCCATGGCTCATAGCCAAAGACCCTCTCCAAAGGTTCGTCACCGAACGCATAGTTCGTGTAGGTAGTAGGCTTGCGTCCTGGTTGCCCGTTGTTGAAAAGCGCCCGAGTCTGTAGGCCCCATTGGATTGCAAATGCGTCTAGGCTGGGATTCACCGGGTACTGGACATTTACGGACCTGTAATCTTATCAGTAATCACAGTTGTGGATGTGCAGGGGACACAAACACAAGCAACTTGTCATCGCGCAGAGCATATGAAGATGATGCAGGATCTACAGTTTCGACTCCCTGGTTGGAATAGGCCTCCATGACGACGAACGAATTTTTGAATGAGGGATCGTGCTGTATGTTCTTGGCATATAAGTCGTAGATGGCACGCTGGGTCGTAACGTTGTACTTGACAAGTCCCGCATCAAATTGCATTCGTTGCTCGCCTTTGGCACAGAGCGGGCCACCTTCACCTGTACCCTCGCGATTGATAACTTCGAGATAAGAGACATTGTCTTCGCTTGCCTCGACAGGGCCAAGTTTGTCAAATGGTTCATAATATGGTCTCGCATCTTCCTGAGAGCCTATATACTCGAATGCAAAGCGGATGCGGGGTAGCTGATAAGGTCAGAAATTATACTTTCGAAATTTTGCAATACTAGACTGATACTCACCTCGGTATCAGCAACCGTGGGATCCTTTGCATACAGAACCCAATGAACAATCTCCGCTGGCTGTTTGGCTATCAAGTCGTTCATTGCTTCAGTGACCGCTTCGAGCTTATCTTGTGTAAAGCTGTAGATCTTGGAAAACCAGGTGTCGACTTTGCGGGGGTATATCTTCTTCTTCACGCTTGTGACAATACCATAACTATGTCCTGCGCCCTTCAAGGC
Organism: Beverwykella pulmonaria; assembly: GCA_001599595.1. Classification (NCBI taxonomy): domain Eukaryota; kingdom Fungi; phylum Ascomycota; class Dothideomycetes; order Pleosporales; family Melanommataceae; genus Beverwykella; species Beverwykella pulmonaria. The sequence continues at coordinate 392,898 of BCHH01000010.1, read as the reverse complement.
CCAGAAGAGGTCTGGATGAGACGTTTCGGAGGCAGTAATTGGTGTTCCGTCTGCGAGGACAACGTTCACGGTGATGAATCCATCGCTAATCAGGCCATAGAGACCTTGGAGACGTCCATGGCCACCTCCGAGTCCGGGACCTAACATACCAACACAGGCGCAACTTCCGGTGGCTAGTATCAATATTAGTCGACCTGTGAACTTCACGCGGAAATATAGACTCACTGGTAACAAAGCCGAGATCCCAGAGCTTCTGAACGGTCGGGCCGCCGTACGCGCCTCCCTGGAAGACTGCAGACTTCTTGTCTTCACTCACAGTGATATTTCTCAACTGTTTCATCCAAATTTGAATGCCTTCGAATTTTCCCAAGGTGAGTGTCGAGCCGTGACCCGTGTTGACTGCTAGGAACGGTATGCTTTTCTTGTTTGCGTATCGAACCTGAACCAATCAACTGTACGTCCACCGCCTGGGTCCGCCTTCATTCAAACTCACAATGCGGGGCACATCTTCTTCACTTCCAGCTTCCACGACAACCTTAATTTTTGGAGGTTGGTATGCTTGCCATCTCGCTGTGGCATTCACGTAGCGTGGATCATCTTGTCCATAGATAACGGCGGATTTCGATAGTTGAGGACCAAGCTCCTTCTGTATATCTGCTATCGTTATACGTGCGGGAGTAGTTGTAAACCCCTCAAACAGCGTTGAGGCCGCAGTGAAAGAAGACAAAGCCGTGAGCGCGAAGGTACCGAGGGCACCGAGTCGAACCATAATTGTAGAGGTAGTGAGAGCTGCTGGGTCTCAATCAACCTCGTCTTTCCATTTCATATATATGAGAAATTTGAGGCGTAGTTTTGGGGCCTGTCGCCGACCGCGTCGGCAACGCGGGAATCCTTCGAGGCTGACACCACGCGATCAGCTTAATATAAGCCTATTACTGTGGTCCAATACCGCCCATTTTCAGCTACTGGGTGAGATGTAGCACGCATGACAGTCAGCATAAGCAACATACGCGAGCTTTATTTTGCTATACTCTATCTCTCGGGATGGGAAAGCCGTCATCCGGGGTAGTACAATTCTACATCCTGGTCTTACATAAATGTGTAGACCATTATGGGCGATAAAGCTTACATGGATTTGTAAGCAGGTTTTAGGAGCGAGACAAAGCAATCACTCGGTGATTAAGGACTACAATTCAATTGCTGGAAAGTAGCGTTTCACAGTTGGAGAGTGGTTCTGTAAACAGGCACATCTGGTTCCTTCCAAGAGCTTGTGAAATTTGCACTTTAACAAAATTAGTCTCAAGTAACAGCATGGATACACTGCTTATTGGATATTGTGGATTGGCTATTCCCCTCCTACTCTACGAGTTTATTTTGTGAATGCCAATCCACTTTACATGATGCAAATTACAGAAAATCATATATAATGCAACGCTTGAATGGATTGTCGTTGTTCTAAAAGTAGCCTCATCGAATTGCCTCTAGATCTTATATTCTGGGTTATGTTAGAGCTACCTTCGAGGCCGGCGTTATCTCAAGCCACTGGTCCCAATAGACCATAAGTCCCAGATTTGCTTCCCTGAATGGCTTCTCGGGTGTAACGGGTTTGAGATCATAGCGACGAAATATCTAGATTTTTAGCATATATTTTCATTAACGGAAAAGGAGAACTGACCTCAACACAGAACTTCTGCGTTATCAGCTCTGCAACGTTTTTCCCAAGGCATTGACGTGCTCCCGAGCCCCAACTCATGAGATACTTGTTCATTTCCCATGCTCGGCCCTCATCTTCCAACCATCGGTCTGGGTTATACTCAAAGGCGTCTTCCCCAAAGACGCTCTTGTCGCGATGAATGACGTATGGATTAGCTCCAATCTCCGTGCCTTCAGGTATGTACTTTCCATTATACTCGATACCGCCTTTGGATACCATGCGAGGAAGAATGACGGGTGCAGATGGACTGTATCGACCCGACTCTTTCATGCAAGCCAGCAAGTATGGCATCGCCTGAGTTTGCTCAAACGTAGCGACTGGATAATCAAGCTTTCCCGCCGCGTCAAATTCTTGTATTTCCTTCTTGAGCCTCATGTATACTTTCCGATTCTGGATTACGTTGTTCACAAATGGTGAGAGGAAGGCGGAAGTGGGGTCCGGCGCGGCAACCATCAGAACTAACGCCTCCACTCTGACCTCTTCTTCGGTCATGTAAGTTCCGTCAGGGTTCTTCGCATTCATCAAGCTAGTGGATGTCAGATCTTACATTTCGAAATTGGAGAAGGATGTGTACTTGTCCAGCCAATCTCCAACCGTTCTATCATGGCGCTTTGCGAGTCTTTTGTCCAAAATGCTGTCGCGCCACTGAAAAAACAATTAATGCATATCCAGGAGGCCGCAAGTCAAAAGAGTGTCTTACCTTCATTATGTTCCCCGTGCCGGAACCGTCGCCAGGACTGGGCATCAGCCAGTTGCCAATAATAGGTGTGTTCAAGATAGGATTCATAACATTCGGTATTGCCGCCACCGTTCCAGCCATCGGCGCCATGCTATGGAAGCTGTGAATCAAATTACCGACATCCTTCTCCTGTTCGACGAAGCCGACAGACTTCCCGAAGGCCATTGAGGTAGTTGTGTCATAGACAAACCACCTAACCATTGCCTATGTTAGCAAGGAACTGGAACAAGTCTCCCGGGGCCAATATTTTGACTCACGTTATCCACTCGGCAAGATTGATTTTATCTCCATTTTTGACAAATCGCTCGAACTTCTCCATCAGTTCGACAATACCCGTATTGACATGTCCCTCCAATCTCTTCAAGTTAGAGACTTGAAACTAGAAACTCAGTCAATTAAGTTATACAGACGTATTGTGAGAGACTCACCGACGAGGCGACGCGCTTCCTCTTGGCAGCATGCTCTTTGTGATCGGTAATCTGAAAGGGCGGCTTAATACGCCCGAGGAGACCAGCACTGTAGAAGTCCGTCTTATCGGCACTTCGATGATATACAAGCGGCACTAGCTTCGGATCGTCGAAAACGAGGAGATTGGGGGCCACGCGAATGACAGGGCCTCCATTGGTCAGTGAGCTGCCTCTCTGTCTACTCGCACGAGACATACCATATTTCTTGTGATACTCAATTCCCCTCGTGTGGGATTCTGTCGTGGCTAAGATCCAGAGTTTCCAGAAATTAGTAACTGTTGGCCAGAATGGGCCTGGGAATTGGCTTAGAGGATGGAAGTATCTGCATTTGACACAGCTATAAACGTAGGCAATCACAGATGCCAGGAATAGAGTTTTGAGAACGAAGCTGGCAGAAACCCCGTCATCGCTATTGAGGTTGAATAGAAGGCTATCCACTCGTGCGAATTTGCTGAGTAAGCGAGACGAATCCATGGCGCAGTTCGACTTTTAATGTCTGTGGCCGCTATGGCGGGTCTTAATATGTCAGAGAAGCGGTCTAGATGTTATGCGTCTCGGCCATGCCCGTGCGGCCCGAGAGTCTTGGGTCGTCGGGCACTCGGGCATTGTCGGGAATGGTTTACATGACTGGTGCATGTGCATGTAAGCCTCGAATTCTATCCATCTGTTATTGGAGATTGCTAGACGTGGAAACTTCCTGGACAATTTTCGACAACAACCATGACGCTCTCAATTGATGGAGTTGCATTGATCACAGGTGCAGGTGAGTGTTTCGTGTTGAACAATTCTACACTCGAACCGAAGTAAACATCAAACAGGGAGCGGTATTGGGAAGGAATGCTCTCTCGCATTCGCAGCAGAAGGAGCACGTGGGGTTGTCTTGGCCGACTTGAACTACGATGCAGCTCTCAAGACCGCAAAAGAGAGTGAGAAGCTTGCCACAAATCCAGAGTATAAGGCGCTCGCCGTTGCCGTCGATGTCAGTGACCCCGCCAGCGTCTCTAAGTTAGTCACAGCCGCTGTGGTGGCATTTGGTTCCATCGACTACTGCATCAATAGTGCTGGAGTAGGTGTTCAGAAACCGGCATCAGTCGAAGAAGCGGATTTGGATGAAATGAATCGATTCTGGAAAGTCAACGTGATGGGGACGCTCAACTGTATTCAAGCAGTATCAAAGGTCATGAAAGAGCAGCCCGTCAAGACTGTCACGAATCGAGGCAGAACTCGCGAGATAGGACGAGGTGTCATTCTTAATTTAGGGTCGTGCAGCTCGTTCATTGCAACGCCACATATCGTGCAGTACACGACCAGCAAACACGCTATGATGGGGATGACAAAAAATGCCGGTATGCCTTTCTGCCAAATGCTGCTACTTCGATAAAGCTAATCATTGGGCAGCACTAGATCTTGCTCCTCACGGAATTCGTGTGAACGCAATATGCCCTTCGTGGGTCGACACTCCCATGGTAGACGCAGCAGTTGCAGGGAATCCGGAGCTTCCAAAGCTGATGAATAGCATCATTCCTATGTCACGGATTGCCAGACCAGAAGAAATTGCTGATGTGGTTTTGTTCATGACAAGCCCGCGGTCGAGTTATGTAACTGGAGTTGGATGGATCGTGGATGGCGGTACGACTCTGCAGGTTCAAACTTGTTGAACAGTAGTCCATCGAGAAGATAGATTCCTGTAGTAGTTCGTTCACGATCGATAAGCTATGTTAATTCAAGTTTTGAGGAGTCAATCAGAAATTGAAGGTCAATCATGTAAGGGAAGTCGAAGTTCTTATGCATTGATAACATTATTCTTCGAATTTTCAAGCAATCATTCAATCTACCTTTGCCCCTACATTATATTTGCCTTTATTGATCCCTAAGATCACAGAGGCGACACGCATATGGGCATGATAATGTAAGAAAGGTTCAGCTTCACGATCTTGTTTCAAATTCCCAGTTACCCTCCATTAATCAATCACTTTACCACGTGTTGAAGATCTATGGGGCGGACAAACATTCTTAACTCCGCGAAAGAGACTGATTCCCGAACAGAATGCATCCCCGAGTAGACGACAAACAACAGCCTCACCTCAGCCCGAGTAGCCCTTGGCACGGGACTCGGGATCCGCATTTGTGACTACAGCTCAATGCTACGTGAGAATAAGATATTAACCATTGTATGCCTTCAAAGCTTGAAAGCATCATCCCAGCGATTTCTAAATTGTTTAAAATCGATTGATTAAAACGTTTCATCACCATGTCCACCGATCCATCTTCTCCAGACTATGTCTATCCCGAGGGACCTATCACCAAGTTCCCAGCCAATGACTTGCGTCATGCTCGTCGTTTTATGACTTCTCACAATGAAAAAGGACAAGGAATCTTCGTCGGAGACGACGACGGCGACCATCACAGAGTCATGGTGAACGGGAATGCTGTTGCCAATATCATCTACAGTACCAACACCAATCCCGTAGACATGAACGACGAGAAAGACATTGCCTACGCCAAGAACAATGAGGTATGTGATTCGCTCCCGAGCCACAATACCTGTATTTTCTAATCGATGTGATTTAATGAATAGCCGGGTATCCACGTCGCAAACGGAAGTGTTGCTCGACTTATTGATTTTGCCCCCGGCGTCGAATCTCCATTTCATCGCGCCATGTCAATCGACTATGGCATTGTGGTTGAGGGGACTTTCGAACTTTCGCTTGATAGTGGCGAGAAGAAGATCATGTTTCCTGGTGACATGAGTAAGTAAACACTACCGGCGGATGTATGCATCATTCTCTAACCATATTCCGGGAATAGGCGTTAACCGAGGCACAATGCACAAGTGGAGGAATTGCGATCAGTACCGCAGTGGCCGTATGCTCTTCATTTTGTTGGACGTTACACCGCTGAAGGTGGGCGAGCAGGTCATTGAGCAGGATTTGGGTACCTTGGCCGGCGAGTATGCCGATATTGAGAATCCTTAAGCGGTGATTTACATCGATGTAATCTTTCCGCATTACAAAGATAGGATGAGGTCCAAAAAAGCTACGGCAACGAGAAAGAATTAGAATCAAATGGAACAAACATCTTACCTAATCTTTTGAGTCGGTTTCCAACGAACATGTGCAGCGTGCAGGATTAATATACATGCAATGGCTGTTGTTAGGATATCTCAATTCAGGAAATGGTTCCTCACAATGATCTAGGGTAAAATATATTTATATATGTATATAGAGAAAAGAATAATGGCCCTTTTCCGAGAGTTAAATATGTAGATCTATTACCACAAGTTAAGAGTGTCTATCTTTCCGAACTTTCAAACGAACGGGACCCAAATCCCTCCCTAAGTATTATTGCGGCACCGCACCGATTCCCGGGCACCGGGTCGCGAACTCGTCCCTCACGATCTGCGCCCGTCGCTCCAGCCACATATGTATGCACTCGCATGCCATCACATGCGCCGAGTTCCCACTACCCTGCTCACTCCTCATCATCCTTACCGAAGTATTGAACTGACTCAGCAGCCTCTCAAGCTTCTGGAAATACAGCAACCATAGATGTTCCTTGAGTTTCCTCTCGTCATCATCCTCAATTTGTAGCACCCCCCATGATAGTTTAGGAGAAATGGTGGAAGGTGTGACGACCGGGGTAGGTAGTAGGCAGGACAGCGCGGAATCGTTTGTTAGTGTCGCTTCGAAGCCTTGGATGATGCGGCCGACCAGAATTCCAATGGTCATGATGGCCATCTCGTCGGTTATGCAGTCGCAGTTCATGCAATTCTGGGAAAGTTGAATGGCTTGCTTCAACTGGGAGAGCTGAGCATCAAACGAACCAACCTCATTCTTGAACAGCATAGGTATCGACAGGAATTCTGAGATGAGTTGAGATATGCATTGACATCCACTGCTCGATCTTGGTCTTGCTTCAAACATGGGAGAAAATGCTGGGGCAGAACCGGGTAGAGACATGGGGTGGTCGAAAGGCTCGAGCGGCGTCATGGTGCCATGCTGATTGAGGATTGGGTTGAAAGGAGAGAGGGCGTCAAGGCTTCCCAGCGATTCGAAGTTCACAAAGTCGAACCCGTGAAGATCGAAGTCTTTCATCAAGTCGACTGATGAGTGTGTGGTGCTACCCGGTGCTAACGTTTCATCGTCCTGGTGTTGTAGCCTGGAAGTCGAGAGAGATGCTGAACAGGAACTGTCGAGAATACCGCTGGCTGTGTCGGGGGGACCTTCCGGCTCGGATGAAGTGGCAGAGCGACGATGTGATGATTGTGAAGACGAGCTGGTTGAAGCAGATGAATAAGATGCTCCTACACGAGGGGCACATTTGTGACTACGACGCGACAACCCATAGATGCATACGCCCCCTTGCTTTTCACACCGCGAGCACTTTGGTTTTGTCTGGCTGCATCGCACCTTGGACTCGTTGCATGCATCGCATGAGGCACGCAACTTGGCAGTTTTCCCGGGCGGCTCGTTGAAAACGGTGACATCTGACATGCTGCTGATTTTTGGATTATCTTCAAAGACAAGAATGTTTGAATGTAAAGAGACGGAATTATTTTGGCAGGCCACTATAAGATAGCGAGTCAGGCAAGTGTCTTGTAAGCTTCCCCCACGGGTTGGAAATGCGAAGAACAGAGATGGTGGCGCTGGGATAGATGACCATGCATTTGCCGCGTGGGATTATTTCCAATCTATATTAATGTGAGGCTTACTTATCCGCATTTGGTGCAACTGTGCAGGATAAGAGTGCGCTTGGGGTCTTGCAGCTGGTTCACCACAGTGGTCCGTGTAGCTTACTGCAGCGTATTCTTTCCCCAAGACCTGAGACCGAGACTTGCTTACCGCTGCGGGAATCTCCAATGATCCTTCATTTTGTCTGGTTGAGAGTACCTAGGTCATTCTGCAAGCACTTCTATTCAACGGAACCAACAATTGCACTTCTTGACTACGCTGAAAGCTACTGAAACCCGCTCTATATTATAAGTATTTCCTAGGTAGTTAGACGCTATAGGGAAGTGCATCGTGGATTATGTATATGCATTTCTTTAGTTCCTACAACGGCATGCTCCGTAACTCGTATAAAAGGAATATATCCCTGTTGTTTTCCGGTTTGAAGTATACCAAGAATGTATTTCACTCTTTCATAATACGAATTCGATCAACTGTGTTTGGGAAGTGGTGGGTGGTGTGTGTGTTTGTGTGTGTCAATAATGTGGGTTCGACAGCGGCAGAAACCTTCTTAATGGGGCTAAAGCAGTGAATAGATGAGATGCGAAAGAATCGTGTTTCAAAAACCGGAGGCCGACTTGAGGCGATCTTGGCGATTTCCGGCATGCGAGGTGAGGTGTGGAGGTGCCTAATTCAGACGAGCCCACACATGCTCGGCCCCGAGTTCAGGGCTAGATACGGCCACACCGACATTTTGCATGATTCCCGCGAAGTGGCCATTTCCCAAATAAAAGTCAAACTGCACTCTAACAGGGAGGTGGATGCGACAGGGGGCCGAGAGCCGCCGGGTAGGGCTGGGGCGTTGTCTAGTTAAAGCTTGAATCAAAGTCATGATAAAACCAAACTTGTCACTCCAACAAGGCAAACACCTCTGAACTTTCCACAAGCCGTACTTTCTCTTTTCGGAAACCTTCCCGTCCGGTTCTACAAAACACTATTCCATGTTGAAACAACATTCTTTCATAGCGTGCTAGGATGCTTGGCTCCAACATATTGAACTAACCGCTCGATGCTTAAACCTGATCCTTGAGGATCGGTACATGTCGCTGTTCCCCATGTGGTTTAGCATACCCGCTCTGCCTAAGTCCACGTGTTGTGGACCCCTTACCGGCCGGGTGGCGTGCCTCCCGAGTGCCTAGTCTGCTTACATATGCGAATTTACCTTATCTGTGCTACAGTCTGACAAAGATAAGCTGCGCATTTTCGGCTGCCTTGACCGATTCCTTAGCCCGCGGTTCACATTCCTACCGTTTACCAGTTTCGTTCGCGAGAAACGGATATTGGCTGCGGTCCGGGTCATCTTACCGTGGCACTGGGCTAATTCGAAACCGTTCTGTCCCATCCCCGCAAATGAAGGTTTTTTTCAACGCTAATAGGAGCAGTACCGTAAAGATATCCCGGTAGCCAGCTCATTATCTTGGCGCTTCAGGGCAATGCGTCTTTTTATCTCTCCATTTGAGCAGCCTGCGCAGCGCCTTACATCGATACACGAGGATTGTTGACCGTCCTTCAATGCAGTGCAACACCCAGCTTTGCGTCGATCTCTCCTCTGTATGCGGCTGGCTGACTTTTTTTCAGATTGTACGATATAGAGTTCTCAGCTAGCTCGCTGACGTACTGGGGTGGTTACGTGATAGGCTGTACTATGTATAAACGGAGTGATATATACGGACACATGTTTCGACAGTCTGCCAAGATTTGCCTGTAATGACTGAACACCATCTCTCAGGTCGAATTTGCATGCGCAGTGAGTCGTGCAGGAGGTGTAAGCCCGTCACAGTCAGACTTCTCGGCGCATCCGTGTTGGGTCGAATGCCGACATGTACAAAGTGTCGTAGGAAGAAAAATTGTATTGATTGGTTCAAACCCTTGTGCTAATCATCAACCAATGGAACATGGTACATTCCGCATGAGATTTGTGGCTCAGTGACTTCCGTACCGTATCCCACGCATTCCCACCGGATATTTGTAGCTCCGTCGTGTTGGCTGCCCAATTCACAATTTGTCAGCTATGTGTAAACAGCGCGCTTTGTATCCGCTATGAGATACGACATGTACGATCCTTTTCCAACATTTAGGGTGCATTTTTTGTCGCGCAGGACACTGAGTTATCGATGCCCACATTTGATAACTGTACTGCTGCCACGAAAGAACGCATGGGAATATGGCATGTTGGCACAAATCCCACCCTGTTGCCTGAATGACTCTAGCGTTCGCGGCCGCATAACTCAGGACTGAGAGTACTCTTACACTTGACGGCAACATTACTTCATTTTAGCGATGTCCTATTGTCACTAGTCTCCTACATCATTTCATTGGGTAAATCTTGCAAGAATTAGCACAGCCCTGGGAAGTGTTACTCTCTGTAAGTAGCTGATGGGTATGCCTCGCAGTAAGTGACCGGAAGGTATCTCTCTTCAAGAATTGATACATAGACCCCATCATTGTATTCCTAATTGAATTTCCATTCACTCTCTCTCTTCTGCCATTTCCGGCGATCTCACGTCTGTCTCAATTTGTTCAAATTAAACCATTTTGTAAACAAACCATCCCAATACGTTCTCGGCAGAAGCATATCGCCCCACCTGACAATGAACGTCGTTGCACCGGTCCAAAACCAGGCCCTGGGCTGCTTCTTCATTGCCTCTGAGACAACAGCCGCAGCATACTGTTGCGGGGTAGTCGTGCTCGGTGTTCTATTGACGTGATTTGCAAATTCATCTTGTAGTGGGGCGTAGAGTGAGCCTTCGGGCAGCTGGCGACCAACGTCGCGTTTTAGGATATTCGTGGCTACTTCTCCGGATATGATATTGAGGACGCTTACACTACGAAGCAGGATCAGAAAATGCCGAGCAATGGAGGAAACATTTATACATACCCAAGTGGTTTCATCTCCACCCTCAGCGTGTTTCCCCAATGATGTAAAGCCGCTTTACTCGCATTATAGCTAGCGCCATACACATAGGGAACAATTCCGCCCACACTCCCAATATTCACAATATTTCCTTGTGCGTTGACAAGTAGTGGGTGGAAGAAGCGCACCATGCGCATGGGCCCAAAAACGTTGACTGCAAACATCTTCTCAACTTCTTTGATATCGGTGTCGATTGCCGTCATGGTATAGCAAATTCCTGCGTTGTTGACGAGAACATCGAGGCGGTCGTTTGTGATTCGCGAAATTTCCTTGCGAAGGTTCTCGATATCTGCATCCTTTGTGACATCTGCAGTAAACGCGTAGATATCGTTTTTAACCAAGTGGTCGCGGGGCTCGTGAGCCAGGAGTGTTGTGATGACAGTGTAACCTGTGCACTCTACAATTAGAAGCGGTTTTGCTACCTTTTCAATTTCGCTTGCCTTTGGACTTGAACTCAAGGGCCAGAGCATGCCCAATTCCCCCGTTCCCACAGCTAGATTGGACATTAGTACGATAATGAAATGCGTACATTGACTTGCGTTTCTCACCCAGTGATAAGTACAGAAGGTGAACGCAACCCCTTGGTGCCTTCAGATGCCAATAAGTGTGTTCGTTCAGACATTGTGCACAAAATATTCAATCACGAATCCAGCAAACGTAGAATCAGTCACTAGGGAAGGCGTTGGTATAAACAACTGCGGTTTCACCTTAAGCGGGAAGCGGCATATACGAATGCAATCCTTCGATTCATCCCCGACCGTACTCACAGATAATCGGCAATGCAGCTCCGTACTCAACCATCCCGGGGAAAAGGCATTCTTCGGCCATCTTACTGCCATTCGGGAACAAGAATGACCGAACAACGCGAGAAGTACGCATGGCGACTCTGCGTGGGAATTGCCACAGAGTATGCCAAGACCAACGTAAGCAAAGGCGGGAATACACATGAAAATGGATGTGGCGATGGGAAATCGGGATATACATCGGCTATCAGAGCGGTGAGAAGGTAAATCGTCATCTTGAGCTGAGATAGCATGGCCGGTGATTGTTGAGATTCGCCTCTATATACAGAGGCACATATCCTGCAGTGCAAATTCAGCAAGTGGGAGCCCATCAACCTCGGAACCATCAATATAATACCTTGCCCATTTCCGGAATCGAATCTCGCGATCTACATCCGCTCCTATCGGTCCATTCAAGTTCCCTCTTTTGCTATTTGAGCACTTGTTTCTTAGAGAGTTATAGACTACATTAGAAAAGACGAGAGGATGGCGCCAATGATGCTTGAAGAGGCCAGCCAGGGCTCCTGGAGTCCGCCGGATACGACGCCGCCCACGCCCTCGCAGTTGGCGAATGAGCCTATTGCCATTTGCGGTCTTGGTGAGTCTTGATTTGCACATAACATACTTTAAGGATCACGTCCTGCGAGAAGCACTACAACAAAACAACAAAACACTACCTAGATCATATTTGACATACGTTCCACTGACACATGCTAGCATGCCGCCTTCCTGGCGATTCGACTTCGCCCAGTGCTTTTTGGGACCTCCTGGCCAATGCCCGCTCAGGAAAATGTGACGTCCCGAAGAACCGTTTTAACATCGACGGTTTTTACCATCCCAACGGCAACGACCGTGCTGGAAGCGTGATGACAAAAGGAGGATATTTCCTCAACGAAGACACGCGCGAATTTGAGAACTCCTTCTTCGGTATTAATAACCTAGAAGCGACCTACATGGACCCACAGCAGCGCAAGCTGCTCGAGGTCGTGTTCGAGTGTCTCGAGAATGCTGGGATACCTCTCGAGAAGGCGAACGGTTCGAATACCGGGTCCTATGTCGGAAATTTTACCTTTGACTACTTAGTTATGCAGAGCAGGGATGCTGATTACCTTACCCGTTACAACTCCACGGGAATGGGAACATCAATCTTGGGGAACCGCATTAGCCACGTGTTCAACCTCCAAGGGCCATCTCTGGTGATCGACACGGCATGCTCGTCAAGTCTCTACTGTCTACACGTCGCCGTCGTTGCTCTGCAAAACTACGAGTGTGATGCTGCCATCGTGGCCGGTGCGAATCTTGTCCAATCTGCTGAACAGCATATTGGCACTATGAAGGCCGGTGTTCTGTCCCCAACGAGCGAGTGCCATACCTTTGATGCTTCGGCCGATGGATATGGACGAGGTGAGGGCATTGGGGCGCTATATCTGAAGAGGCTGAGCGATGCTATCCGGGACGGGGACCCGATTAGGAGTGTAGTCAGGGGTTCTGCTATCAATGCGTAAGCACCCTCCTTCTTTACTTTACCTTATTAGATTGAACTGACGTAATCTAGTAACGGCAAGACGGCGGGTATCAGTCTTCCCAGTGCCGACGGGCAAGAAGCCGTCATCCGTAAGGCTATGGCTAAGGCCGGCGTTCGCCCAGAAGATATTTCGTATGTTGAGTGCCACGGAACTGGCACAAAAGTCGGAGACGCCATCGAAGTGGAAGGACTATGCCGTGTTTTCAATCGCCCATCGACCGATCCCCTTTACCTGGGCTCTGTGAAAACCAATGTTGGACACTCTGAGGCGGCTAGTGGCATCTCGAGCGTTCTGAAGGCCACCATGGCGCTCGAGCATGGCCAGATCCCACCTACTTACGGACTGAAGACGCTCAATCCCAAATTGAAGCAGTTCGAGAGCCAAATCTCGATTCCTACCGAACTGATCGAGTGGCCCGGGTCTCCGTCAAAAGTTCGCCGAATTGGCATTAACTCGTTTGGATACGGTGGTGCCAATGCTCACGTCGTGCTGGAGGAGGGCTCCAACGGCGTTGGCCTGGACGCTGCAGCGAAGCAGTCACTCGTTGCCCAGTCTTCAGTTGTGATCCCCCTCTCTGCCGCAACTACAGCGTCGTTTGAAAACCGCGTTGCAGACTTTGCCCAGCACAACTTCGGTAATGCAGATGTTCTTGATTTGGCACACACGCTGGGATCGCGCCGCACGCACTTCCCCGTCCGGGGCTTCGTGGTGGCACCTCGGGTGCAAGACATCCAGGACGTCTTCTCCAAGGCATCCATTATTCCGAGCTTCATGCCACTAGGCGGTGCGTCGGTTCCGTTGGCCTTCGTTTTTACAGGCCAGGGCTCGCAATGGGCGGGTATGTGCAGGGAGCTCTTCGATGAGTTCCCCGTCTTCCGCAAAGCCATATCTGAGATGGACTCGGCGCTTAAGAGCATCCCTCATGGGCCGAAATGGACTATTCAAGAGGCCATTCTTGACACAGAGAACCCCAATCTGATCAACAACCCCGATCGTTCGCAGCCCTTGTGCACAGCAGTCCAGGTTGCACTCGTGCAGTTGCTGGCTTCGTGGGACATTTCGCCGAGCATGGCAGTTGGCCACTCATCAGGAGAAATCGCGGCTGCTTTTGTAGCTGGTCATCTTTCGGCGAGCGAAGCCATCGTTGTGGCCTACTACCGCGGATACTGCGTGTCGAAGAGCCAGCGTGAGGGAGCTATGATGGCCGTTGGCCTTTCTGAGGCTGCGGCGAACGAGGAGATTGCCAACAGCGCGCTGGAGGGCCAGATCCGCGTCGCATGTATCAATTCGCCAGAGGGCGTGACCATCTCGGGTGACGTTGAGGCTATTGATGCGCTGCATGCCGTGCTGGAAAAGAAGGGCACATTTGCGCGGAAGCTCAAGACGGGCGGACAGGCGTACCACTCGCACCACATGCTGGCCTTTGGAGACGAATACCAGAGGCTGCTCGACCAAGTTCTTCCTACTTTGTACCCGTCCTTCCGCTTTCCGGCAGACGCAGTCGTCATGTCATCGGTCACTGGTAAGCCGAAGACGGACGGCTTCACAAGCAGTTACTGGCGCAGCAACCTCGAGGGTCAGGTACGCTTTGCCCATGCCATCCAGGAGATTCACTCACACGGCGAGCACCAATTTATCGAGCTGGGCCCGCACTCGTCCCTCGAACTGCCTGTCAAGCAGTCGCTCGCCAAGGTCGGCGTCTCAGGGGCAAATGTCAAGTACTCGGCGCCCATCAAGCGCAACACAAACGCCTTGGACTCGGCCCTAGGCATGGCTGGCAAGCTGTGGCTCAATGGTTTCCCGGTTAACTGGGAGAAGGTGAACGGCCTCAAGGTCCGCGGGAAGGCCAACAAATCTCCCTTCCGCGTGCTGACAGATCTCCCCAAATACCGCTTCAGCTACGAGGAAATCTTGTGGAACGAGGGCCGTGCCAGTCTCGAGTACCGCCATCGCAAGCACCCGCGCCACGAGCTGCTCGGATCCCTCATCCCGGGCGGAAACCTTGACGACCTTGTCTTCCGCAACATTCTGCATGTCGCTGACATCGACTGGCTCAAGGATCACAAGCTAGGCGATGCCATTGTCTTCCCTGGTGCGGGATATCTGTGCACCGCAATGGAGGCTGTCATGCAGGCAGCCAGTATCCCAGTGACGGCAAACCCGTCGTTCCGCTTCTCTAACGTCAACATCCTGAACGCCCTCGTCTTTCCCACCGAAGCCGCAGCCAAGACGGAGTTGTTCACCTCGCTGCACAAGTCGTCCATCACCAATGCCGCAACGTCTGCCATTTGGTGGGACTTTAGCATCTCTACCTTCCAGGCCGGTTCCTCGGTCCCTCATGCAAAGGGTTCCATTTCCATCAGCGCCGACAAGGCGGCCATGAAGTCCAAGTACAAGGCTCCGGCTGGGTCCCTCGAGCCCACGGCAAAGCGCACCTGGTATGAGAAACTCGTTAAACAGGGCCTCAACTACGGCCCGACATTTCAGCCCATCTCCGAGTTCCAGACACCACGTATGAAGCAAGCGACGCAATGCGGTGCGAAGACACCGCTACTCACGACGAGTGGAGACGAACTTGCCGTCTACCCGGTCCACCCCATCACGCTGGATGCCATGCTGCAAACTTCCATTGTAGCCACTGCAGCAGGTGCGCCCACGGAGCTTCGCGCTAAAGTACCAACCAGATTCGCGTCCATTACACTGAACACGGCCATTTCAGGCGAGTGCCAAATCAATGCCCAGGCGCAAAGCACTGGCTTTGGGTCCGTGGTAACGTCTTCGGAGATCGTGAACGAAAAGGGTGAGGTTGTTGTCCAGTTCGATCAGGTGAGACTCGCGCCATACGAATCCGGTGGTCAGATGGACACGGCGGGAGAGCGCCATCCCATGCTGCGCAGTCTGTGGAAGCCAGACGCATATGGTCTGGGCTTTATGACGGTCAAGGACGCGGAGCTGCACCTCCAGAAGTTTGTCGACGAGGCAGACTCGCCACTTGAAGACGATAGTATCATTAGGCTTGGAGCAATGCTTGACCTGCTTGCCCACAAGAACCCGCGCCTGCGCATTCTCGAACTAGGGAATGATATCCACGACATCACACTAGCCGCCCTAGATCTCTTGTCGTCCAAGAGCGAGTTCAAGCGCATGTCGAGCTATACCACGGCTTCATTCTTGGAAGACGGTTCTCTTTCGGGTGGTGTTGTCGATCTGGAGACGGGTGAGCGCGCAAAGCCGGCGACTGTGAGTGGCGAAACCTTCCATGTCATTATGATTCCCATCACCGGGCCATGGATGGAGAGCCACATGGACAAGATCAAGAACTTGCTCGCCGAGGATGGGACTGTGTTGGCGCTTTGCCCTGGCTCCACTAGTGATACCATCGTCTCGAGCGGTCTTTCCAGCCTCCCTGTCCCCATCCATGATGGTAAGGCATCAGTTGTCATTGCACGCAGCCCCGTCAAGCCCACGACCGAAGTGCTACAGAAACACAAGTTCCTCATCGTGGAGCGCGAGCAGTCTGCACTCGGCTTATTGCTAGAGGATTCTCTCTCGTCGTTAGCAGGCCATGGAGTCCCGCGCGTCAAGCTGAGCGAGCTCACCGAGGAGATTGTCTCTCCTGGCATCACCATCTTCAATCTTGCGGAGCTCAAGACTCCTCTCCTTGCCACCATCTCTGACGAGGACATGTTGAGTGTCAAACTGATGACCGACAGAGCGGGATCGATCGTGTGGCTCACCCACGGCAACATCATGGAGGGCTCACGGCCTGACTTTGCGCTCGTGTCTGGCCTGTCTCGGGCACTGGTCCTCGAGCAGCCGTCGCTCAAGTTTTACACCTACGATGTCGACAACCCGGAGGTAGATGTCGCCTCCACGGTCAGCCGCCTTGTATCCATCCTTGCCCAAGAAAGCCGATATCCCGACTTGGAGTTCGTGCAGTACCGTAACGTAGTGCACGTGAGTCGCTTCGCGCCTGACAATGGTCTCAATGGGGCTTTCCGTGCCAAACAGGGCCTCGATACCACCGACCTGGCCTTGAAAGAAGCCGGAAACGTGCGCCTGGCAATAGGCAGTGTCGGCCAGTTCGACACACTCTTCTACAAGCAGCAAGAGCCCGCCATCTCAATCGCACCTACAGACGTCCGCATCAAGGTTGCGTCCGCTGGAATGAACGCAAAGGACTTTTATCTCCTTGCCGGAAAGGTCGATGTTCAGAATGCCAACTCATCCAACGAGTACGCTGGCACTGTCGAGGAGGTCGGCTCTGATGTTTCTCAGTTTGCTGTCGGCGATCGTGTTGTCGTCATGGCGCCATCCCACTTCCAGACTTACCAGACAGTGCCCCAGTGGGCCTGCGTCAAACTCAACGAGGGCGAGGACTTCGATATCTGCGCCACATTGCCCGTGGTGTATTCAACCGCCATCTATGCGCTGCACCACCGTGCCCGCATCCAGCCTGGAGAGACTATCCTGATCCACTCCGGTGCTGGAGGTGTGGGCATGGCGGCGATCCAGGTCGCACAGCAGGCTGGTGCTGAAATCTTCACCACCGTCTCGACGGACGAGAAGAAAACGTATTTGGTCGAGAAATTCGGACTTAAACCCTCCAACATCTTCAGCTCTCGCGACACATCATTCCTCGAAGGCATCCTCAAGGCAACGTCTGGGAATGGTGTCGACGTCGTCCTCAACTCCCTCACCGGCGACCAGCTGCACGCAACCTGGCGCTGCGTGGCCGAATGCGGCCGCTTCGTCGAGATCGGCAAGATGGACCTGACCAACGCCGGCCGCCTCGAGATGGACCAGTTCCTGAAGAACACGACCTTCACCGCCTTCGACCTCTCCCACCTCTACCATACGACCAACCCCAAGCTCAACGCCGTGTGGCACGACCTTCTCGCCGAGACCATCTCTCTCTATCGCGAGGGCAAGATCATTGGGTTCGAGTCGCTCAAGGTGTTTGACATCCAGGATGCTACGCAGGCGCTCCGTTACTTCTCGAGCCGCAATCGCATGGGCAAGGTTACTATTAACATGCAGAATCCCGAGGCCAAGATCCCCGTGCAACTCCTCAAGCACGAGACACGCTTCGACGGCAACAAGAGCTACATCATGGTGGGTTGTTTGGGTGGACTTGGGCGCACCCTCTCGCGCTGGATGGTGCAGCGTGGGGCGAAGAAGTTTGCTTTCCTCGGCCGCTCCGGTACTGACAAGCCTGCGGCGCGCAATTTGATCGAGGACCTGGAGGCTTCCGGTGCCGAGTGTGTTGTCGTCCGGGGCGATGTCTGCAGCGCGAAGGACGTCGCTGCCGTGGTAGATGCCGCACAGGGAGATATTGGTGGTGTAGTGCAAGCAGCCATGGGCCTGAACGTACGCTCTCCTTTCCCCAATCGTTCACCTTTAGTTACTAACAAGCTCGCAGGAGGCGCTTTTCACTGCTATGCCTAACAAGTACTGGCACACAGGCATCGACCCAAAGGTCCAGGGAACATGGCACCTGCACAACAGCCTGCGGGGTTCCGGCCGCGACTCCAAGCTCGACTTCTTCCTCATGACGTCGTCCATCTCAGGCTCGGTAGGAACAGCGACCGAGTCCAACTACTGCGCCGGCAACCACTTCCTCGACCTCTTCGCGCGGTTCCGCCGAGCCCAAGGCCTCCCTGCAGTGTCAGTTGGCCTGGGCATGATCTCTGAGGTCGGGTATTTGCACGAGAACCCCGAAATCGAAGCCTTGCTGCTGAGGAAGGGCATCCAGGCCATTGGCCAAGACGAGCTCCTCCAGATCATCGATATTTCGCTATCGGGAAATACGACAAAGGGAATGCATCACCCACACGACGCTCTCGCCGAAGCACACATCCTCACCGGCCTTGAACCCATGGGTCTCCGTGAACTCCGCAAGCAGGGCTTCGAAGGCACGAACCCCACCCTCGATGACCCTCGCGCGAATCTTCTCTCTTCCGCTCTCGACGGCCAGGAGGACGTTCTCCGCCACGTCTCTGACGGCAACCTCCCTGCGCCTATCGCCGCCTCTCTCGAAGCCGGCGCGACGCTCTCTGACGCCGTCATGGAGTTTATCCAGCGCCGGTTCGGGAACCTGACACTGATCAAATATGAGTCGGTCGATGTGAAAAAGCCCTTCGCCGAGTATGGTATGGATAGCATGATTGCAGCCGAGTTTAGGACATGGTTCTATCAAACGCTGACCGTAGATGTGCCGTTTTTGACGCTGCTGAGCAAGACGAGCAGCCTGGAGACCCTGAGGGATTTGGTGCTGGCCAAGATGGAGAGCGATGAATAAAGGAATGATTTGAATAGCTTTTTTACTTGGAGGATTTCTGAGGTTTCTCCAGTAGGAGTTTTGGGCTGGGATCTGATCTGGGTATTGTGCCTGATTTTGGTTCTTTTCAGTTTAATTTGTTGAGGAAAGATGAGCAACTAGACATGGACGGAAATTAGAACAGGTATTTTATCAATGATGCTTTTGAAATTGAAGATTGCGTGCCGCTATTGGTGGACAGGGATGAAGATGAACGAGATGAAACGCTGCAGAGTTCAATGTGGGTCATGAGGTGTGGGGAAATGCTTGGCTCGCTTGCCGTTGTCTAACTGCATAGAGAAGAATGTTTTGTTCTATACTTGGTTAGGCCGCCAAGCTTCTCAGCAGAGTTCCTGAGTTGATCTCAGGATGCCTCGGAGCCTCAACCATCAACTATCAGCAACCTCATCAAGCAATCAATTCGGCTCCAGATTGTACAATTCTGCGATCCCGCCCACCATCCCATGGTTCTCTGTTTTCGCTTGTTTGTAGATAGTTATCACGCTTGCGCTCGGTCGAACAGCTGGCTCACGATTGACACGCTGAGTGAGATTCAGGATCAGGTATTGACGCTCACGGCAGCTCAAGAACCTGGTCAAGATAACCGAATCTCCCTTGATGAGGTTTGACGCTCACGGCAGCTTAAGAACTTCATGAAGATAGCAGTCACGTGAACCCACTTCCAGCCTACGCCCCCAAATATTGCCTTGTTTTTTTCCAAAAACCAACTTCAACGCCTTTCTCCAGCCGATGAGATTGTATAGATACATTGAAATATTCAGCATGGGAGAGATAAACCAAGTATGGCTGCAAGGTATAACACGAAGAGACATGGAACTGCAGTTATGTTCAAAGAAAGCTGATTGCATGATTGTCTTCATCGGCTCAATGACAAAATGTTGTCGACCAAGGGTATTTATCTCAAGTCCTCGGTAGCAGTCCGTGACTTCGAGCTACTGTGAAACAGTTTCGTTAATATTCTCCTGCGTGTGTCGATATGTTCGAGCTGATACAGTACTAAGTCAAAAGTATTGCATCTCGCTCAAGCTCCGCCTCATCAAAACGCGCGACGCGTTCTACACACGGCAACTTTGACCACTGACTACACCAGTAAATGAGGCCTTTTGGCACAGAAATTTCTGGCAATTGCAGAAGAAATGAAGAGCTGCCAGAAAAAGCGCCCAAATTTATTCTATATTGTGTACTTGCATTTCAACTAGAGCAGAGCTTAGTCTCTTACGACCTTCCCTAACCAAGTACAGAACGAACTAGTCAATGACTAGGGAAACCCCTAGTCTTTAACTAGGTCGCCTCTTCTTTGACTATGGGCGAGAACCGTAGTGAAATAAGCCATAAACGCAAAGTGGTGCCGTTTCCTCGTCCAGGGACTTTTACCAGTATATCTTGAAAGAACTTGTCTGCTGGTAATCCAGGAAACGAAGTAGGTCTTTGAGCTCTTTCAACCGACTCTAAAGGCCATCCAGTGTTGTGCTCTAATTATTTTCTAGACTCTGCGGATTGTGTTCGATTATTCATACAGTCTCCCTTACGTGTCGAAGCCCTATCGCGTCCAAGGCGAACTTATCTTCGCAAACAATCTTTTCGAAGTCATGATTCTTCCAGAATAATTATTTCTCATTGAGACGATTTTTCCGATCGCCTTGGTGGAGCCAATTTGCTGTCCTAATAGTGTAGGCCCCTGTTTCGAATGATGTGTTCCTTCACTACATATAGAGCGTCGACACGACTAGGTAGGAAATTGAAAGATTTTATGCCTATACAACTGCTATTACAGTTTCTCCGTCGAATATCTCAAGCATGAAGATAGGAACAAGTCAGTAAAAGGTGAGCTCGTTTAATGGAGTTATTAGCTGCATATACGTGTTTGTCCTCCTGGGTCTGGTCGGCCTCGCGTAAATCCCCCTTCAGGGCACGAAAGCGTAGTGAAGCTTCTGGTTAGTCAAGGGAAAGGATTTTCCGCGTCCTCGGAATCCTGGCGCTTAAGGTAAATGACTACGATATTAACAGGCCCTGCCTGGCTTCCTGGCTGCCTTTCTGCCGTCCATGTCTCGTAATCTTTTTTTACAAAAGCATCTTATTTAGTTGATTTTTGCTTAAAATTACCGCTTTTGTTGCAGTTGGAAGGATACCGGTCTCAGTACGTCAACCCGTAGGTGGATGCACAGGTGTGCAAATATGTCACGTGCCTTTGATGAATGCGCAGACCTCAGGACAAATAGTTACATTAAGAGATTCCTCCAATCGCCTTGCTATCTGCAAATCACAGAATGGATTCACCGCATCATTCCAATGGCGAAGAGTATCTTTCAATAAAGACACGGTGGTTCTAGATTATGTTCGTAATCTTGTACTAATGGATGATAATGAGATATGCCCCAGAAATCGATTTATTACTTTGTGGACCGGGATATTGAGTATTAGACTTGCCAAGGCTGAGAACCTTGCACTCTGTCCACGCTTTCGTCATAATGAGTTCGGCACAGCCGGGACCCGAGTTCAATTCCCGAGCATTGATGTCTAGTGAAAACCCTATATAACGCAACTCTGTCAGAGAACGAATAGGTGCACTCTAGAACATCATAAAAATTACGCTTCACTCAAGATGGGCGACTCATTTACGATCGTCTTGCACTCTTGCCTTCTCATATCTTCCATTTTCGCATTAGCCATCTCTGCGGAAATCGTCCTTCCTAACCCAAAGGGTCCATATGTTGTTGCTCACAGCACACTCAAGCTCACCGATGAGTCTCGGACTGACCCTCTGGATTCCAGTCATGGAAAGCGAAACCTCATGATCTCGTCATTCTATCCCATCGAACCCTCTGCGTGCGAACAAACATGTAATATCCAATATATGTCCCGCACTACGGCAACCTCTGTTGAGGTTTTGTTCGCTGAACTCGGAGTTCCTAGCGGTGCTCTTGAGAGTATCACAGACGTCCAACTGCAAGTCTGCTGCAAGACGATTGGCCAGGAGACCAAAGACGTCGGTAAAGTCCCGCTCGTGCTGTTTTCGCATGGTCTGGGTTCTACGCGATTATTGCATAGTGCTTTCGCGCAAACGTTGGCTAGTGCAGGATTCGCAGTTGTCACCATGGATCATACTTTCGATGCTGTCGTAGTCGAATTTCCCGACGGATCAGTTGTGCACGGATTCGACCCTTTGTCCTTGAATCTGACTGACCCTGAGGTCATCAACACTCTCCAAGATATCCGGGTTCAGGATGCCCGCTTCATTTTGTCGCAACTTGGGAGCAAAGATATTGCAGCGAAATTAGTACCTGGCGCATCGTGCGGGTTCAATATTGAGCATGCAGCGGTCCTTGGTCATTCATTAGGCGGTAGCACCGCCCTCAATCTGCTCATGCAAGACTCGCGCTTCGTCGGTGGCATCAACCTAGACGGTACTCAGTTCGGAAACATCACTGACGTGCAGCCACCTGCTCTTCTGTTTGGCAATGCAAACCATAGCTCCGCGAACGACCAAACTTGGCTGAAGACCTTGCAGCACCTAAAAGGATGGGGTAGAGAGATTGGACTGAAGAACTCTACCCATTATACATTTTTTGATGTTCCGTTACTTTTTGAAGTAGGCGGAGTTAAACTCCCAGAAGAAGTAGCTGATAAATTGCTCGGGACTTTGGACGGGGAGAGAAGCTTTAAGGTCATCACAACGTATATAACGGCTTTCCTAGATTTTGTGTTTAGAGGGGGACACTCCACACTTTTTGATGGGCCGAGTGAAAAGTTTCCTGAGATTGATGTATTAAACATGAAATGGGAGTAGAATGCAGGCGATGACCTAGGCTGTTCCTCTTTTATTAGGACTCGCTCTCTTTATCTTATCGTCTTCGAATACCTGTATTTTGTATCGCTTCTTTTACATTGCTACTAAATAAATTTTCTCCTCTCTCTTAGGTCTCAAGTACCACTTCTACTTCCTCCTAATCCCTCCGAAGAATTTCCGTGTAGGTCTCTATCCTGGGCGTAATCCTAACTTTTATACAGTTTCGGCGAATGTAAGAACCCATATTTATAAGCAGATTTATCCAACTCTGCCTTCTTCCCAACCACATCAATTGAAGGGTTATATAAAACGAAGCCCACTTAGGATCAGACAATCTATTCGATCTATAGACATTTCGTCATTTCGGCCTGAAGATAGCTGCTTCGAGTCATCAGCTGCAAATTGGTAAGTTTCGAAACTTCATAGGAACATTGACTATGTCTTCCTCTAAACCTTATTTCTAAACATGTTGGCGTTTCATTTCTTCTCTTTGAGTTCTTCAACAATTTATCAGTTGCCAGTCTGTCCTTATCATCTCCAGCAAAATTTCATCTATCCGCCTTCGCTCCAAGATAGCTAGGTATCGGTCTCGCCACGTAGTTTATTAGCAATTAGATTTTTTTTCACGCCATATCTGCACAATAACCACTAGCAGGACTGGTGAAGTAAGCTTGGATTCTTTTTCGCGAGTCTGAGCGTCATTGGCTTCCTCGTCATCTGGATAGAGGTTCCAGAGACTACAGGTCGCACATTCGCCGAGATTGATTACTTGCCTGAGATTAGAGTTGCGGCGCGCAAGTTTAAAGAGGTTTTTGTGTCAGGGATCCAGGTTATGGGCACTGATTCGGATACTTTAGATAAAGCGGCTTTCTAGTCTATCAGCGGTTTCTAAAGGAGGAACATGGCAAAACTAAGTAGAGGTACGTTTTTCAATCACACACCATCACACATTGGATTTATCTTTCATCATGTCCGAAGATACTGTGACGTGTTTTCCACTCTTTCCGTCTTCGCTGGCCTTGACTTATTCTGCAAGCCCAGGACACCATACGGCTACGTGGATTACCACTGACTAATCAGTCCGTAATATATATATCAGCTTGTATATACCTTACAGACAATACATATCTTGATACACACTCTCCCACGCCCTGCTTACACGCTCACATTAACTCAAATCTACAGGCCTTCACGCATTCGTCTGCCTTAATTGGATATGAATTGTAAAAACACAGGAATTTGTCAAATGCTCTATCTCCTTCGAATCTGTGCACCGTGTTCTGCAAATTTTAAATTTCACGTCCGTATTTGTCTGGATATTTGTTGGTCTGAGTGAAGTACTGACTTGGCTCGCATCTGTCCTCGGAAGTAGAAGTTATCGAATTTAACATCATGATCAATCTTAACAGTCCCAAGTCCAAAAATCTCTTCAGCAGACTCACTCATTTGAAGCTGGGGCTGGCTTCCTCCTTGAAGGTGACATTCAGCTTTCTAAATTCACAAAGTTTGTCGACGTATATAAGGCCCTAGGGTGAGAGATCGCCAGGTCATTTAAGAGCGCAATGGTGTTGATCATTTAACAAGCGAAATATTCCATACCAAAATCCACTACTGCACTCCCATGCACCTATGAAGATGCCCCTAGCGCTGGCCATTACGCACTGCATTGGCTGACGTTCTGTTTCTCGCTTTTCTCGACTGTAGATGTCTCACCGCTTTGGAAAGGTGAATACATCGCGCACGTCATGTGTCCCACTCAACGAGACTAACCTTCCTCGCACTAATGATGTAGGCGTGATGCGACTGCGGGCCTGAATGCCCCATTCGTAATAGAATATCCATATGAAGCTTATTAACTGAGCCACTAGACTTTTCATTGGGCTATTGACACGTGCTAGAGGCTTTAAACGAGAGATAAGTTCGACCAAGCTAAGTGATATTGCAGGTTTGCACCGGGGCTGAACGGCACCGCCCAATATGCATTAGCCCAAGATCCAGTCACGGCTGATCAAGATTGTGGGGTTTGGAGTCGGGGTAATTTGCGTTTGATTGTTGTTCTCAATTAAGTTGGACATTTGAATCTACCATTGGAGGTTGGTCTTGACACTGAATTTGCAAAGTTCCTAGGGGCTTTCAACATCTTGATGGCTCAACGCCGGCATCGATCGGAAACTTTATCGGTGAATCTTAGAGGCTCTATCACTTAAGTCGGGAAAACCAGCCAAATAACTCTTGACCAAGTCCTTGCCATAGAGTACTATGGAGTGATGACGCCTAGCCTTGTAATAATGCACTTCGCATTAAAATGTTCGAATGCGAAGAAACTAAGTTGACAATCATCACGCCTAAGCCTTGCATACCCGAACTGATGGTGCACTTCTTAGCGACTGGTTGCCGGGTCAATTATTGATTAATTGTTGGCCTTGGCAGTGAGGGGGCCCATCTAGAAAGAGGGTAAGCCGGTAATACGAGGTCATGATGGACCAATCACTATAATACTCGTGAAGTTTCACACCACAGAAGATGCTTTGATGTTGCCAGCATCACGTGAGTTCCTGAGGTGTCTGATGTATGGATTAAACACCACGCAATTGCCTAATCTAGAAGCGGGACGATATTGTGAATGTAACCGACCTTTAATAGCAGTATTGGGACTGACACGTCCATGGATGCTAGCAACATTGAACTTAAACAATGCGAGAAATACGAGCATGCGTAGCTTCTCTATCACCTAGCCTTTTCAATCTCGGTGAAAGTTCGATGCGTCGATAGTTTAAACAGACATGAACTAATGCACAAATACGAAGGCTATCAACAGCAAAATGAGAATGCACGTGAGGGGCATCGAGTATAAATAGTGGACTGAACACAGCTGTCACGATCACACCAGAACACCTTCAGATCACGCAAACAACACCACTACAACCGATTCTACGCCTCTCATCATCAATCATGCTCTTCTCCAAGATCGTCGTTGCCATTGGCCTCTTAGCCTCCTCTGCCGCGGCAGCATGCACCTGCGCGAAGGTGTCCAACCCAGGACTTTACTGTTGGTACTGTGCTCAAGTAAAGACAGGTTGGGTAGAGAACCATGTGTATGAGTGCTCCAAGACTGGAGCATGTCATGACTATGGAACTAGCACCCCCTGTAAGGACTTGAGTAAAACCTACTGTGATGGGCGCGACTCGTGGAAGCGAAATGACAGGCGTGACGTTTTCTACTCTCCAGGGGCAGAGGCACCTGAGCAACAGTGAGTCTATCTTTGCGAAGGATAATTTCGATTGCATATTTCTAAAGGCTGTGGTTAGGTAATGTCTTGATAAATGTCAAATCTAATGGCGAAATCACTCAAGAGACGATCAAGACAGGGCTCGGGGAGCAAGGGTCTGTGAGATGTGAAGTTGGGCGCAAGCACCTTGTTGTTAGTCTTACCTAGGCCTTGATGGGAATAGTGATCTTTCATCTTCGAATACTTCACGTTCATACATCTGATTAAAAACAATTTTGTTCAATCTCATCAACCTCTTTCTTCGCTGGAAGCCGAGATTCGATTTTAGGTTGCATTATTATCGAATTAAATGCGATCCCGTTTTTACAGAAACGAAGAGAGTACCGACTGGTAGCCCTGTATCTTGTTGCTATTGATTTATCTATGCAGAATTGGCGAAGGCGAAATCCCTGACCTACTCCAGCCAGGACACGTGATATCATCAGTAAATCGCTCACTCACGTCATTCACATTGAAGTGGCTGGCTTCAGCAATTTGTTGAGGTTGACAGTTGCCGTAGTCCGGTTCAATGTTGTTATAGGTCCTTCATCCCCTCCGTTCCCGGCCGTACACTCTTTAGGTCGCTCTAATTATGCATCCACATCTCAGGTTAGTATTTGATCAGACATAAGTACTATGCTCAAAAACCTACTACTTCACTTCCTTAAGTTACTCCACGACACGTCTTGTTCACATTACCTCAACCCCTCTCTCGTGCCTTCTAAGACGACCGCCTTGTTCTTCTTGTCTCTGAGTACCCCTTTTGTCAATATCTAGGCGAGAAGAGATTTATTTCATAAAAAAGCCTCCAAACACCGTTGGGTGCTTATCTCGTACGGCTTCTACCGTCGCGTAATCTAGAAGCGGGCCAACAAGGCTTGGTACCCATGGTGCAACCCAAGGTAGTACTCTCGGCCTCAACATTAAACCCGCTCATATAGGGACATTTGGTAGACACGATTGACCACCGTAACTCCAGAAAGACCTCCCTTGGGTATCGTGTTTGCGCAGGTCAAAGTGCATGGTCTACCATAGCTCATTCACATCACGAAAAAGCTCCGGACCTTCAGATAATTCGCGGTCGCGACGATGTCGGTATGCTAGTCGGAAGAGCGCTCTCTTCAATTGATATAAGCAGTCCCTCAACGATGATATCGTGATATGACGAAGTTAATAGAGAGATTGATGTTGGTTGTATATTAATTCTACAGAGGAGCCACGGAAGAAATATCTATAGTCTCACCAAGCACGCTAGGAGCCTGCCAAGATAGTGAAAGCACACATAGAGGCCACTCATCATGTGACCCACGGGCCGACAGATGGCCTGGCCAGGACAAGATTTTAAATGGATGCAGTAGGTTCTTGGAGCCTGAAATACCTGTTTGAAAACTATATATATACTCTCATAACGCACATTCCAATTCTTGCGGGACTGGATGTTTCTTAACTACACACTAGAAAGGCATAACGTGGAGATATGGTCTCCGAGGGCCCCGAGGTTTCATGTCCGACGCCCATCTTATCAGATCCGGTGCGCACGGCTCATATCCGACATGAAAGCTTTATCTCCGAGGCCTCAACGCGGCGAGTGTGACGGCAAACATCCGTGAACCGATATAATTAACCCGGACAGGAAACCTCGCGAGCGTTGAAACGCCGACTACCGATTCGAAGTCGGACTTTAATTGGATGATGACTGGCATTTAGCACCACAAGTCGCGAAGGTCAAAATGATGATCCCTAAACTCGCCGTGCAACGCATTTCTGCCTCGAAGGATTTTCACAATAGCCGTGATTTAGAAAAGTATATTTAAATCAATTAATGGTGTTCTCAGCACTCGATCACAGTATATTACATAGAGGATTTCCTCTTTGACACAATTTTCACGCTTTCAACCACATACGAAGCCGAAGGTGAGTCACCACGGCCAAGAAACAAGAGAAGGAGGTCAAAACCAAGTAGAGGGAACAAACAAGATACAGAGAAAAAATAGCGAAGCAAGCCCTGTCAGCACCACCTTGGGGCACCATGTCTGTTCAAGTTCTCAAGTCCACGATGTCCCTCAATATCCTCATTGTGGGTGCTGGTGTTGCCGGCCCGGCCCTCGCAGTCTTCCTCCAAGGTTCCAATCCCAAACACAATATCACCATCGTGGAGCGCTTTCCCTTCCTGCGTGTGGCGGGACAGCAGATCGACCTCAAGGCTCAAGGAATTCCAATTCTAAAGAAAATGGGCCTAATGGACACGGTCAAAACACTCTGCGTCGCTGAGAAAGGAGCGGACATCGTGGACACGAACGGGCAGCTGATCGCTCATTTTGGTATCAACAAGACCAATGAAGGTGGACAACGAGGTCTCACGAGCGAGTACGAAATCATGCGCGGCGATCTAGTCAACGTGCTGTATGAGACGAGCCTTAAACAGAGAGCGAAGATCGACAGCGAAATAGGGAAGGAGGGAGGGGGAGGGTTGACGTACGAATTTGGCAAGACAGCCACGGCGCTCACAAACAACGAAGATGGCGTAGATGTTGAATTTTCCGATGGACAAAGAAGGCACTATGATCTCGTCGTCGGAGCGGATGGCCAAGGTTCTCACACAAGACGAATGGCATTCGGTGAAGATGTCAATGATGAAGCATTCAATTCTATCGGTGTCCACACAGCGTACTACAGCATCCCACGAGTCAAGGGCGAAGGGGAGATGGCACAAGTTTACTTTGCCACTGGAAGCAGATTTATAATGACGCGGAATAGTGATCGCCCAATGACTCAAGTGTACCTCTTCATCATGAAGGACTCGGAAAGACTGAAGGCGTTGCACAGAGAAACAGTTGAAAGCCAAAAAGAGATTTGGGCAGAGACATTCAAAGGTGCTGGCTGGCAGACCGATCGACTCTTAGCCGGTTTGAGCTCATGTGAAGATTGGTACGCGCATGAAGTTGCGCAGATCAAGATGAAGAGCTGGTACACAGGTCGCGTGGTGCTCCTAGGAGATTCGGGTTACGGTCCGAGCCCCTTCACTGGGATGGGGACTACGGCCTCCCTCGTTGGTGCGTACGTACTCGCAGGAGAACTGGCGAGACACGGTAAGGATGTAGGTGCAGCACTGAAGGCATACAACATTGTAGCGCGGCCCCCGATAGATGACTGCCAAAAGATGCCATCCTCGATCGGGAAGTTCTTTCCATCTGGAAAAATTGGGCTGTGGCTTCTAAACAAGGCCTTGTGGGTTGTTTCGGGCCTGAAGATCGATGAGAGACTGTCACGGTTGTTTCCTGCGAAGGATGAATTCGGTTGGAAGATTCCGGATTACCCTGAGTTGAATCTAGACTAGATACTAGTCCTTTATGTTGAAATAAAGGAGAAGAAAATATTTTGCTGATGGAGAAATTAACCCTTCATGAAGCTACGATCATTTTTTTCCTCTCTGCCCAAGTTTACTAGGAATCTTACGACTTTGTGTAATTAAGCAGTGTACAAATAGGTTAGCAAGCTAGACTGATTTCAAATTTCTCCAATATATACCCAAAATTGGTCCTGGCAGATGGCCAACACAAGTCCCCCCCAGAGATGTATCTATGTTTTCGATATATACTGGTAAAAGAATGCGCTTCATACCTTTCACGAATGAAAAATATTCATTTTATGTGCTCTAGAGTTCAATGACAGTCTAGTTTATAGAAATCAAGAGGGTAATTTCACTAGACAGCTTGGACACGTGGCACCTAGTATTGTGAAGCAAGCTTAAATCATACTAGCATACATTGGAACTTAAACGCATCTCCAGCTTATCTTAGACGCAGTATTCTTATGACTAGTAGTGCGAGGCTTCAGGCTCATCCCAAATAACGGAGCTAATACCATCCTCACCGCCATAAGTACCTCTTGGCGGAACAAGCAGATTCGCAACCAACTTGCCCAACTTGCCAGTCTTTGTGTCACGAGCCACAATTGCGATATTCGCAGTAGTTTGTCCGCCAATAGCTACGTACGTGCCGGCCTTGTTGAAAGAGAACGAACGCGGGTAGTAGCCGTACGAGTTGGCAAGCTCAACGAAGCTAAGGGTACCAGAGGGTTCGATCTTGAAAGTGGCAATGGAATCCTGCTCGAACCCAAAGGACGAATCGTTACGGTTCGACGCGTACAAGGAATCGCCAACAATACGAATCTCGGCGGACTTCACGGTGACATTTCCAAGAGGAACTGATGGCCCGTAGTTCGAAATTGTCTGCTGTAGGACAAGTGAAAGGCAGTCGGTGCCGTACACAACATCATATACGCCCACGGAGCTGCTGACTTCGTTCAGACTGTAGTACTTCAGGGTATCTTTAGCTTTGTTGAAGATTCCATGACGGGGACCATCTCCAGGGAGCGATTTAATGGCTGGGCATGCGGTCAGGACGCCAGTATCTCTATTGATTTGGAAGATGCGAGTGAGATCGGCTCCGAGGTCTGGGACAATCAGGTATGCGCCGGTCGGGTCGGTGAATGCTGAGTGCGGGTGAGGTTTGTCCTGGCGATCTGGTCGCGGTCCTGGGGCAGCCATGGTCCATTGCAGAGTTTGAATTGGTTTGGTTGAAGAAGTGATGGGGAGCTTGTATGTTGTAAGGGTTGATGGCGAGCTATGTCCCTGATCAAAAACTCTGCTGCGTGTTGAGATTGAGTTGCTTACTATTCAGAGGTCACCAAGAAGCTTTTTCCATCTTTTCCCCCATAGAGCGAACCGTGAACGCTGTTTCCAGGTGTGACCACAGACCCGGTCAGTTTCGGGGCACTCGCACTCTTCTTGTCAAGCGACCACTGGGTCAACACACCACTGCCCTGCCAGCTCTCGTCAATGCAGTAGAAAGTGCGAGCGCTTTCGTCGAAGTACAGCCATGTAGGGGTCACACCACAGCCTGTCGTGTTTGAAGTAATTGACAAAGCCCCGGCGGTGGCATTAGACAAGGCCAGTTCGTAAGTATAGATTTGTCCAGAGAAATGCGTGCCCAACAGTCTCACGGCAAGGGTCTCCGAAGCGAGAGACAGAGCTGTCAGGATGATCGACTTGATGGGAGCCATGGCGACGGGAATCCTCCAATCTTAAAGTTCGTGAAGTCAACACTGGAGTTCACGAAGTTCCCAAGAACCAGCTGGGCGGTGCCTCTTTAAAGCGGAGTAGTGGGGCCCTCTGGATAAATTTATAGAATAATTTCGAAGCATTGCGCGGGTGGCTTCCCGCATTGCCAGGAACCAGATGGGAGGTGATTGCAGGGAAATTGCGGAGGACGCCTTTAAAGGGCAGAGGCTCCGTAATGTATATGAAGAGGCTAAAGTCGTTGCAAATAAGGTGTGCGGGGTATCTTGGTATTCAGGGGTATTACAAGTCCATTGGTTGATAGTAACACGCACAGATGCTGACAGCATGGGTCAGTGAAGAAAACCCGGTCCTGAACCCGGTCGTCCGGGGAGCCTCATACCATCCATGAAAATTGTCATTACAATGTACAACGTCGCTTAATTGTGGATGCCTTTGAAGATATGAGAGGCATAGGTATTAAATTATGTTCTGGAACAAGCAGCTATCGCAGTAGACGAGCGAGAAATTGTATATAATTGAAGCAAGGAAGTCTAGTACGAGGCAGGCACAAGCGAGTTCGCCCACTCTTCGATATTCACATACCCGTTCCCGTTAGTATCTGACATGGCGTCATTCTTTGTCAGATCAAACCCTAGTCTCGATTCCGCTTCGTTCGGAATTCCATCGCCATCTGTGTCATCCACTTTTGTTCCTTCAGCAATGGTTCCGGGACCGAACATCGGACTAGCCGTCTCGTCACTAATCAACTGGCCCATTTTCCCCCAAGATGACAGCTCCTCGATCAGCCTCTTGTCGATGCTATCCCGAACCTTGCTGGCGCCAGCGTAGGTTTGCACGTGTTTCAGCGCGTCAGCTGCACTGAGTGTCTTCTCGGGTTCTGGGAACGGAAACTTGGATGCTTGAATAGCCATACCGCCGTAATTCGACGCAGCAACACCAAGCTCATTGCCATTCAGAGCGCCGTCCTTATCGCTGTCGTAGAAGTTCTTCTCGACATAACCATGGAAATTTGCATTTCCTCTCGTGAACGCGGTGACGCTGGTACTCGGTCCCGATATGAAATAATTTCCAATGATGTTCGCCTCGCTCAAGGCAGAGCTGTCACCTGCAATATATCCGCCACCTCCTCCCCAGTTATATACGACGTTGTTGATGAAGTCGTTCGTTCCTTTAACCTTTGGATTGCGGGTCTTGTTGTCAATGTACAGGTTCCGAAAAAGCGATATTCCGTTTCCGACATCCGTCTGAATGAGCCCTCCACAAGAGTGCGTCTCGAGACCTTGGCCAATGATACTGTTTTGGATCGTGATATTCGACACATTAGATCCCGAGATGGAGAACGTCTCGTCTCGACCCCAGGTTACACTAACATGATCGAAGATCATATTGCTCCCCTCGGCGATCGTAATGCCATCTTTCCCACTGGTTCCAGATTTGCCCATTCTGATGCGTATGTATCTCACAATTGAGTCGTCCGCATTGGAAAAAGACCACCCATTACCGTACACGGTTATCCCATCTCCGGGCGCAGTCTGGCCAAGAATCGATATACGCTTAGACACAACTAGGCGTTCTGTAATCTTGATGACTCCACCAATTGCGAAAACGATGATGCGGTCGGTCTTTGAGACAGCATCGCGAAGTGAGCCAGCACCAGAATCGTCCAGATTCGTAACAATGTATACGCTGCCTTTGCGACCGCCAATTGCGTTGCGACCGAAGCCTTCTGCGCCTGGGAAAGCTAGGAGTGCTGTGGTAGTCTGTAGGCAAAGTGCCAACCAGAGAAATCTAGAGTAACGCATGATGGGTGGGAATTGTGATATGGTTTGAAGTGTAAGGGGGTGAGAGAACGAGCTCAGCGTTTGAAAATACGGAGTATATCTGCTTTCTATAAAGACGATTGTCAAAGCGCGTCAAGATAAACGTCCGTTGCCAATTTATCTGTGATATTGGCGGGACACGAACCTGGTATAATGTCCTCCAATCGGAGAATTTTATGCATGAAGTGGCGATTAGTGACAGGGATGCCAATGAACACCAACGTAAAACGTACAAGCGATGAACAAGCAGCAGGGAGCTCCTTGCAGATACATGTCATTTGTTTTGTTCGTGATGGCTTCAAAGGGCTCTTCGGATGTAACAGATAATGTGGTGGAGGAAAGATGTGATATAAAAAATCACGAGGGTAGAAGGCGACTCGCTGCCATGCGATGTCCGAAGCAGCAGTGCACTGAGACAGGGAGGATCAAGATGAGGTTTGGCAGTAGACTGTTGCAATTTCGTTGTAACTAGCTACCAAAGGAAAGAAAGAGACGTGTGATGAAAGACAGAAGAAGGTTCGTGATCTCGTCAGAGTGAGGGTCGTGTGTTCGGTGGGGTTGTCGGTTCATGATCAGTGTTGCTCAACCATTGTTACTCGATGGTGAGGTGAGGTGTTCGGATGCCCATATATATGTCGCGTTAAATGATGACGAAGCAAGCAGCTGACAGAGAAACCAAGCCTTCAACCAGTGCCTGAGGTAGATTCAAGCAAAGTAGCTCTTCGCTACAGCGCAATAACAGTTCCATGTGCATCTTTAGACACGCATGTAACAATGGGCTCTTGTCGACTAGCAATAAAAGACTTACACCACTAAAATGTAGCTCTACAATGCCTCTTTAAAAGACTAAGATACAAATCTTCTTGAAGTGACTAGGATAAAGAACGAAAAAAAAAGGCATGGTAGGCAGTGTATTCACTCTCGTTAACTATTTCATTCAGTCTGCCGTGCTACGCCGGATATGCCAATTTTATACAGGCGGAATGGTAAGTAACTAAGTCATAAATGTCAATCATCATCTACTGAGTAGATACATAGCAAGGATACGCTTCTGAAGGATGCGCCCCTGCCTTCTCAGTCTGGTATGCTCTATCGCCACGATACATGCCTGGTTCCTTGCTCCCAAACCCTAGGTTCCTTGACAGCCAATGGGGCCATCTCTCATCTTTCATTTGCATGTTGTCGAAATCTTCGTAAGCAGGGTTGATCTCAATCGTTCTCACAGTCATGACCAATACGACCTTGATCTCATTCATAGACAGCGTCTGCCCAATGCAATTCCGGGGTCCAAGTTCAAAAGGTCGCCATGCGCCAACCTTGGGGAACAGTTCATGCTCAGGTCCTACAAGCCATCTCTCAGGAAGAAATTCATCGGGACGCGGCCATAAGCGTGCGTTTCGATGTATCGAATGATGTTGCATGAGAATAGCCAGGTTGTTAGTGGGAATTGTCACGCCTCTTTGTGTCTTGAGAAAGCACTCTGAGTTTCCGATTCGCATACTAGCGGCTGGTGAATAGAGACGGAGAGTTTCTTTTATCACGGCGAGAGTCAACTTGCATTTGCTGAGAAGTGAAGGGTCCTGCTTGAGTTGATCTGCTGTCGTTAAGGGTTCCAGGCCAAACACGCTGTCGTGTTCATCGCGTAGCTGTACAAGAATATCCGGGTTCTTCGAGAGTAAGTGATAGGTGAATACAATTGTACTTGAGGTAGTGTCGTTGCCGGCGAATAGGAATAGACGCATCTGGTGGGTGGCTGTTTGTAGAAAGCCTGAGTCCAATCGTTCAGGAACTACACCTTCTTTGCCGTTGATGTAGCCTTCTATTGCAAAGTCCATGACTGATTTCGCACGCCTTTTGGTGGTAGTCTCGAGGCACTGGCGATCTTGTTTGAGTATTTCATATCGCTGTTGCAGTTGAGATTGTATCCAGGAGTTCACAATCCGGCCATTGTACCAATTGACGAAAAGGCGCAGAGGGTTCAGCAGGATAAATGGATCCCAGAATGAATGCCATTCGATGATATTTCCCATTGCTCGTACAAAGACATGTTTGTCGTAATGGAGACCCAAATCCGCATTTCTATCGAGCGATGAGCGCTGGTTTCGCAAAAGCGTGACGTGACATTACTTACAGGCTGATCTTGAGGATGATCTCGAACGTGAGTCGAGTGGTGAGATGATCAAGGCGTACGACACCCCTGTTCGCATGGTTCTTTAGCCTCTCACAAAACGAACATACGGAGTCTACAATTCGCGGGACTTGTTCTGCCATGACACCAGTGCTGAAGCCGGGATTAAACAGAGTACGCCAGGTTTTCCAATCCTCGCCGTTCATCGAGAGCAAAGTGAGACCCCCAGTGATGGGCCGAATCATGGTTTCGTTTTTCTTCCCTTTCGGAAGATTGAGCTTCTGGCAGACTTGGATGGCGGCTTCCGGGTTGAAGACAACCAGCATGGGCTCGCTCAAAGGCCATATGTCGAGCAGGAACATCTCATCATCTTGGAAGCTCGACGCCATCTCAAAGAATGCGAGATTCACGCTGGCTGATGGAGGCAGGATTCGACTGTGTTTGTATAAGTAGAAGATATGGCCGGATATCCAACTCCATGAAGGCATTGGCTGGTGCGATTAGCGACTACTCAGAATAGAGAATGAGTTCACCTACCACGCCGTCTTTTCGTAATTGGCTGATCCACAAGCGGTGAGAATATAACCTCCAGCCGACCCATGCTAGCAACATGTATACGACCGTCAAAGCTATTGATAAGAGGGTCATCGCGGCCATCATAACGCTGGGGGTCCTCGATGAGAAGTTTTGAGTGAAGTGTACCGCGACTACGAAAGTCCCGAGTATTGAAAGTTCACAAAAATGACAGTGTGCCAGGTCTCAGAGCGCTTGCTAAACTTCCCACCCCCGCGACCTTCATTATTGCGTCATTTACTGCTAAGTTCGGAGAACGAGATTATATTGTGCAGCAGTAAGAAAACTAGCAAATTAACTTCACCGCCATAGTGGTGGAACCATTGGCGCAACTGCGTGGCACAGGTTTAGGCAACATGAGTGGGCCATGAATTTCCTGTTACCCACGCTTTAACGGCTGCATGTCAATGTAACTTCGGAGTTGGGCTTCGAAATTGGACTCTGCACCTCCGCACGATGAAGCCTAGGAACCTAGAGCGTTCTTTGAACGCTTTAGAGCCAGCGCAGAGACGTACAATGGGTTGTGGTTGCTTGCAGTGCTGGAAATTTCACCGGGGTGAGCTGGTGAAAAAAAATAAAAAAATTCACGCACCACAGCCAACCACGCCGTACCCCACGACAGCCGGAAACGGTTCGCGAACTTCTCAAAACTCAATGAATACACTTAAATACCTACGGCGATTAAAACACCACGCAGAAACAGACCCTAATCCTTCCCCGCTGCTGCGCGCGGACGAAACAGCGACTCAGACAGACCTCTCATCCCTGGGCTGCACAAACCTCTCACAACCCCTCGCCTCTACATCTTCACTCAGTCGGATAACCACGATCGTAAGACGTGGACCTCTCACTCTCCTCTATAGGGAGAACCTAGGATTGGGATCCTAGGGTAATGACACCTAAACAGCCTAGCAGCACATGTCCCACTTACTTTGTCTAGAGGAGGGTCCTACGGGACGGGTAGTCATGTTGCAACGGCAGCCAAGGCGTCATGTCGCAGCGGCGAGCGTTGGGAGAACGGTAGGCGCGGAGTCTACACCATCGGAGCGTGATGGGGGTAAGGGAAGCGGAGTGGACCAAGAATCGACGGATAACTACAGGTACATAGGACTTCAACTCCGAGAGGAGGCATTCACCACAACCATGGCAAGTGTGACAGGGTGGGCGGTCGAGGCCGGCGGACAACAGCAACGCACAGGCGCAGGCCTCACACGCCTGCGCCTGTCCAGCGACGCACTTATGGCATAAGCAAAGACAGGTGTTTTCCCTCAGTACAGGTAAGCCTTCGGGAGCTGCTTCTACGCATGGCCAGCAGGGGGTTTTTTTTTGTTCATCTGGTGTAAACAGTGGCAATAGTCTGCATAGCTCTATGGAGGGCTGTATAACAGAGGGCAAATAGAGTATATACGGAGTTTGCAATAAGTTTCACGAATTTTATCGTGTTCTGCCACGAAAAGCTTGTACAACAGTCAAAGTGATCAAATTTCACGCTCGCAACTCCTCGACTCTACTTTTCGTAGCTCAGACGAGTATATCCCGCAAGTAAAAAGCGATCAGCATGGCGGACCTCATGACGATTATCAATGCTCTACCAGAGCACCTTCCTCCCGACCCGGAACGCGAATGGAGGATCGCACATCCAGGAAAGGTAGCTAAACCAGTCGCAGAGGTAGGGAGCAGCCTTGTTTAGTACAGACTCAAACACATATCGACTTACTTGCGCGTAGATTATCGTGGGGCTTCTTGCCAGTATCGCCGCCCTCGCAGTTGCAGTCCGAATGGTGATACAGCTTCGTAACCGTAATAAACTCTCCGTTGACGACTACATCGTTCTCTTCGCAACCGCATGTCTACTTGTCGAGACCGTGGTTCTTTACCACAACCTGGACATGATCTACGTCGAAACGTCGCTCGCCATAAATCCCCTGAACATTGTCCTGTTCACCCGTGGCCAGGTCGCAGAGATGGTGGATATCTTCTTGATGTGGACAAATATCTGGCAGACGTTTGCTTGGACTACAAATTACATGATCAAATTTTCATTCCTCGCTTTTTTCAGGGTGCTACTGAGAAATGTTTCGAGGAAACTAAACTTATACTGGTGGTCTGTGCTGTGCTTTACTATCGCGTCGTGGCTTTTCAATGCGCTCGAGAATATCCTGCTGTGCGGTGCAAGCAAGAGCCGTAAGTACTAACAATCACATTCTCCCGCAATGGCGGGCCCTGACTCTAATTGTATAGAACAATGCTTTCCTTACCCGAGATATAACCACGAAATCGGCGGATCTAGTACGGCAACAGACATCGTGACCGACTTGATGATCGTCTCCATCCCTATCCTGCTCTTACGAAAGACTCAGCTCCGCTTGATGCAGAAACTTCGGATCCTAACGTTTCTTTGTCTGAGCGTCGTCATGGTCGCCTTTGCCATTGCGCGATTCGCAGGAGCGCTTATGCACGATTCATCTGGAGTGCTCACCTACAATCTGATCTGGACGGCACTATTCCTGCACATCGAATGCAGCATCGCGGTGCTCATGGGTGGCGTCACCGCCTTTAGGACTGTGTTTGTGCGGCAGGTCCACGACGAAGAGTCCCAACGAGGAAAACGGTTAACCCCGACCCTACTGCAATATGTAATGCGAATGCTTGGTAGAAGTAAGTCAACAGGCAGTTCAGAAACAACAGCCGAAGGGGGAAAGACCGGGGCCTTGCTGGAAGGACCCAAGACAACGGCGACTTTGAAGGGTCTTCGGACTTTCATAAGGCAAAATGGTCGACATCCAGGTCATACTGCCGTGGAGGACACAATTACTAGCGGTGATTATGATCCTCTGGAGAGCTACCACAACTACAAACGGCGCGAGCAAGTGAATGAGAGTTACACCAACGGAATATCGGTCAAGAAGAGCAGCAGGGCAGAGGTGAGACCCAAACTTTGGCTCCGTTCAGGATGACTAGCTAATTTATTGCAGGACTATGAGCTACCAGAGCGTCCAAGGCCTGTTTTACGGACATATAACATGCTATGAAGAGAAGGAAGTCCCAGAAAAGCATTATACGATCTAAATAATTGGACGTGAGAATGGTCGGAACAAGTTTCTCATCAGGTTTCATACGTACTTAGATAGCACATACTAGCGCTTTCACTTTCTCCACATAATAATCTCCACCACATGGCCGTGATGAGCAGTAAGCATGGACCCGAATCTATCTTTGGATACGAACAATGTCCGTCCAGGAAGTCATGTAGCGTCCTGGTTGCTCTCATATTCCCATACTTACTACCGGAGCGAAAACCTTCGAGCGATAACTTATTCAACTACTGTCACTAGGACATACATGGAGATCTAACTGCATTGGGTTGTGAGATATAACAAGAGGTCATCATGCATCTCTACTCTATACCGAACAATTGATCTCGTATTATGCTAGGAGGCAAGGGGCCATTCATAAGCCGCTTCCTTATTTCTCCCTGGCATCACTGCCTGTCTCACCACCTCCTGAGCTTTGCTTCTCCCGAGTCTCAATGCCATACCCTGAATCAATCTCCGTCCTAAGCGGTACATGTTTCTCGACTAGAACAAGCAATAACCCGACCGCACTGAACGCAGCAGCAACCATCCACGCCATTCTTAAGCTAGAGACATAAACACTGATTACCTCTCTTTCCAAACTGTCTGGCAAACTGCTAACCAGCTTACCATTGACATATTGGTAGGCCTTCCCTTGTCCTAATTTCTGCCGAATATCTGAGTCACTGATTCTCCACGAGTAGCGTTCGAAGGTCGCATTGAAAATGACGGCAGGGATGGTAACACCCCATATGTAGCCAAAGCTCCGCAAGAAAGAGTACACACCTGTGCCGACAGCGATATCAGTTTCAGGCAGAGAGGCCAAGATCGCTGGAAGCATGGTGGGAAGTAGCGTGCCTAGACCGATGGCGTTGACAGCGATCAGGCAGGCCCACTTGACTGTGCTATAGCCTTGATCTAGGAGTATATTCAGGCCAAACCCAAGCGTCATCAGCACGAAACCTGTGAATTGAATGAGACGGTAGTGTCCAGTCTTGGTGACAAGCTGCCCCGATATACCTGCCGCTGGGATCAGGAAAGCTTCGAAGGCGATGTAATTTATCCCTGTGCGGAGAGGAGAGGAGTGCAAAACGCCTTGAAAGTATATAGGCCATTCGAAGGCTATCCAGGTCGTCATTGTTGATTGCAGGAAGATCATAGCGAAACCGGTGACGGAGGTGCGATTCTTGAAGAGGCGACTGGGAATGGCGGGATTGGAACAGAATCTGGAGCTTTCAAACCAGAAGAATATGGCGAAGCCAGGGACACTAAGGACCAAGGGGAGTAAGATCCGCCACGAGTTCCATGGGAATAGGATCCCTCCGAACAAGAGGCCAAGTAGGAGCGAAACGGTAGACAGGGAAAAAATTGAGGTCCCTAGCCAATCGATACCGTGTAGAGCGCGTAATGACGATGACTGTTTGGTCGTTTTCAACTGCGCCAGGATAGCCATGATGAGGAAGACGGCGGCCGAAATGGGAAGATTCATGTAGAAGATCCATCGCCAATTGGAATTTGCGATTGCCCCTCCGATGGGTGGGCCTATAATCGCGCCAACGGCGGCAGTGGTGAATACAATCGAGAGATATTTGCCTCGCTCGCGGAGAGAGATGATGTCACACACGACAACTTCCATGAGAAGCATCAGCCCCCCACCTCCAACTCCTTGAACAGTTCGACCAGCAATCAGTGCTGTACCTGAGCGAGCCGCACCCGCAATTGCACCACCCGCAAAGAAGACGGCCAGCGATGCTAGCAGCGGTATCTTGCGACCCAAAGCGTCGGAGACTTGTGCGCAGAGAGGCTGGAAGACGGTACCGGCCAGCCAGAAGGAATTTGCGACCCAGACATAGTCGTCGCCAATTTGGAGGTCGTTCGCAATGCGCGGTAGGGCAATGACCACGACGGTACCGTCGAGCGACACCAGCAGGGCGAGGAAGCAGCACGATAGGAAAACAACCCAGAAACGCCAGTCTTTGCGTGTAAGCTCGTCTTCCAGTCTATCCGAGCTTGCTGGAGGAGACATCGCGGTAATGGATGAAGCTCAGCGTGGCGGGATGTAAATTCGCCAGCGCTCAGGGTCGTTTGCTGTGGGCACAGTTGAGAGAAGCAAAAAAAAGATGTGTACAGGTATACAGTGTGTGTGTATGTTAGAGATGCAGGTGCGCAGCTCCGTGTTATCAGAGTGTCGGCCGGTGGGTCACATGATGAGCCACCTGGATGTTGGCTCATATGACTCACCTCCAAGTTTGTTATGACTACCTTGGCAGGCTCCTGCCGTGCCTGGTAAGGCTCTAGATATTCCTTCGGTCGTAGAATCACTCTCTCTCTATCTACTTCGTCACATCACGACAAAGAGGCGGCTAGCGCCAAGGGATTGACTACGTAAGCCAGTGGATACCTTTGCCTAGCTCGTGCTATATTATGATGAATACAAGTGTCATCATGGAAGGAGTGCCGGGGTCGGGAAGGCCATTGCTTTAGTTTCTTCTTCCATGCTTCTAAATTGCGTCGCAGTCATGCTGTGCAGTTGAGCGATGAATGCAGGGAATGGAGTACCCTCGCTACAACAACTGCATGGCTGCACAAAGTGGAGCGGAATGCACCGTTGGGGATTAGACCACAGCTAACCGCTCCAATCTCAGTGGGGAAACCTAGGACGAGTTATATTGGTGGGGAACATATTGCGGCACAGCCCTTCAAATTACATGCCTCGAAACCCCGGCCCAAGCCTGTTGCATATGCGGGCTTCGAAATCGGACTCTGCACCCCCACATGGTGAAACCTGGGAACCTGATGCTTTTGTAGCTCAGAGCCAGCGCAGAGACGTCGTGTCGGCAGCCATGTTGGTGGTCGAAGCTACGCTGCGGTGAGGCAGAACATACGCGCGACACACCCACAACAGTCGGAAACGGTTCGCGAACTCTATCAAGACAAATAATTACCTTTAAAGACCTCACAAGCGGTAGTACAACAAAGACAACAAGCCCTACTCCCCTCACTTCACACCTGCAAGCGGACGAAACAACCCTCAGTCTAGACCTCTCTTCTCTATGCTGGACAAGCCTCTCACGACCCTTCGCCTCTAAATCTATGCTCTGTTGGATATCCACGATCGTAAGACGTGGACTTGTCACTCTCCTCTTGCTGGGGGAGGACCCTAGGGTAACGACACC
Organism: Beverwykella pulmonaria; assembly: GCA_001599595.1. NCBI lineage: Eukaryota > Fungi > Ascomycota > Dothideomycetes > Pleosporales > Melanommataceae > Beverwykella > Beverwykella pulmonaria. Next base: position 350,779 of record BCHH01000010.1, on the reverse strand, counting down.
CAAAACACACCGCGGCACAAGTCTTATAGAGTATGGAGGAGGGTCCTACGGGACGGGTAGTCATGTTGCAGCGGCAGCTAGAAGTCATGTTGCAACGGCAGCTAGACGTCATGTTGCAACGGAAGCTAGACGTCATGTTGCAACGGCGGGGGTTGGGATAACGGTAGGACGGAGCACAAGGGAGAGGAGGAGGAGAAAGCAAGGAGCGGACAACTATGGTACGAAGGGCAATCCTACATATAAGGGAAAAATCACCATTACAGGCAAGCGTGACAGGGTGGGTGGTCGGGGCTAGAGGACAACAGCAACCCACGGGCGCAGGCATCACGCTTGCGCTTACCTAGGGACGCACATATGTAACACACGAGTGAAAGGTATTTTTCCCCCAGTACAGGCAAACCTTCAGGAGCTGCTTCGACGAATAGCCAACAGGGTTTTTTTTGTTCATATGGTGTAAATAGTAGCAATACTCTGCATAGCTCTATGGAGGGCTGTATAAAAGAGGGTAAATAGAATATATTATTGCTATGCAGGCTGCGCTGCTTATCACTCCATCTTTCGCGCTGACGCCGCCATCGATGTTTGCTTGCACCAGGCAACCGTTCTCTCGATACCCTCGCACGTTGATACCAATGGCTCGTAGCCTAAGCGCTCTCGAGCCTTTCTGATATTAAACCACGCCCCATCTTTCATGTAGTGTACATGAAGTCGCGTCAATGGGGGGGATTTTCGGCCTAGGGTGAAGATGCAAAAAACAAATTCGGTGGTTGCTGCTAATACCAGCACCACCCACCATGGTATGATGATTTTTCGTATGCGATTGCAATTCTTGTCTCCCGATGCTTTCCACAGGCTGCGTGCAAAGTCCCAGAGCTTCATAGGAACGCCGTCGGTAATGAAGAAGGCCTCGCCATCAGCGCGGCGCTGTGGTTGCAGCAGGGCGTTTACCGCGAGAACGTGAGCGTGCGCAGCATTCTCAACATAGACCCAATCGTGCAAAACTTTGTTGTTTCCTAGCTGAATGCGCGTCGCAAAAGTATTTGCCGCAGAAATGAAACTGACCGCAATGCCACTATCTTTATTCTCTCGGGGGCCATACATGCCTGGCAAGCGTAGGGTAGCGGTAGCGAGAGACACATCATTTGCCTGAAGAACGAGAGCATCAGAAGCGCTTTTAGCTCGGGCATACGCCGACGGGGCAGTTGAAGACGTGTGTAATATTGCCTCGGTCTCCGACAAAGGCTTTTCACAGGCGCCCGAGACATTCTTCATTGCCTCTGCAGACCCAGTATAGACAAAAGCCTTCACAGAAGCAGACTTGGTTGCGATTTCGACTAGGTTCTTCGTTGCGGCATGGTCCTGGTTGTGCAATAACGTGGGAGCGAACGGGCCTGGCGTAGCAGTGTGAATGATGGCAATCGGTTTGACTTGTTCGACGATGGCGGCAATCTCGTTGTCTTTCGTTATGTCACATGCTATATACTGCGCCTTGGAGTTGCAGTATTTCGTCGGGTTTCTGCTGACCGCGACAACCTGGAAACGGCCTTCGGCAATAATGGCATCGACAACATGGGAGCCCAAGAATCCAGAGCCTCCTGTGACTAGGACAGTGTTGGTAGAACGGTCCATGGCAGTGAAATGTGTGTGGAACGAGGAAAGTTGGGTGTTTGGTGCTTGCGGAAAACGCAGCTGATGTGGTTTCGTACGCACCGATGAGACAAAATTCCCTCACTAACCATTTGGGTTCCGTCGTTGTGACCCCTGTAGTCACGCTGCAATATGCTACGCTCGATTTAGGAGATGCAATCCACTGCTGAGCGTTACAGAAAAGTCTTGTTCTTGCTCTATTTTGGTATGGGAGAGTCGTACCTGAGAGATTACTATAATCATCATTTAGGCCTCGATGAGAGACCACTAGTATGCACATATCTGTCATTAACGGTGCGTTTCGCTGGACGCCAATACCGCGCAATCGTCAACTTGCGATGCTCTGATGGCATCTGGAGTTACGACTCTATGCTTGGTATTGATCACCGCTATTTCATCCTTTACCGTGCGGCTCTTGCTACCTTCACTAGAAACAGAGCACGATGGGCAAGACTCAAAAGTAAAAACCTTACGGGTACCTCCCTCTGTGCCGTTCCCGGGATGGGTGCTCATTCACTTCTTTCTAAAGCCGTTAGACGTTCTCTTGATGTCGAAGTAAGCCTGTCTCTACCTCGGCGTCTAGCCCATTATTAACTGCTCGGTAGACACTTCACTCGCCCATTTCCAGTGCGCTTCAACCTTCACTTTGTTAATATTTTCTTCAATCAGGGTCCTTCCAACATTGTCGCCCTGTTCGGCAACAAAGCTCTCTCAGCATACTTCCTCCATGGCACATTTCTTTACAATTGTTTCGGTCTTTCGGGATCAGGCAAGCAGGTCTATACTTCTGATAACTCAGGACCAAGCATGACACCACTTCCCGGTACCGATGTCAAGTCCAATAACCGTCTGGAATATCAAGCCTTCAAGTGGCATCACAACTTCCTCACCGGAGCTGGATTGGCTCCCCTCTCCAAGCGGTTCGAGCGGAGTTTTGCAGGGCGTCTTGCCTCCTTTCGATCGGATGTCAGCGCAGGGCGAGTGCGTGGGGAAGATCTCATGCACGTTTTCAAGCATCTGTTGACAGGGCCTGCCATTATCGACGCTGTTCTCGGACCTGCGCTCCTCGAGCGTCAACCGGAGTTTCTGGAGAGCTTTTGGATCATCCATGATAATTTCTGGGCACTCGCCAGCAGGCTGCCACGGTGGCTTGTTTCGAAGCCTCACGCTGCAATGGCCAAGTGCCTCGTCGCCATTAAGGCATGGCATGCTTGGGCGCGAAAGCACTCTGACCCTAGTGGGATCCATAATACCTCGGTTCAAGATGATGCGTTCTGGGGCTCAAAGTCCATTCGGGAGCGGCAGCTCTTATTTGGTGCAGTAGATGGGTTCACTCAAAACGATATGGCCAGTCATGACCTCGCTCTTGCGTGGGCGTAAGTTCTCGGTCATCCCAGAAACCTTCCAGTCAACTGACGACAAGTTGCAGGGCTACTCACAACACAGTTACGGGCCTGTTTTGGCTCGTAGTTGACATTTTCAACGATCCGAAACTACTTCGTCGTGTAAGAGAGGAGGCCGAAGCTTGCCTTCTCGAGCAAGCGGCAGATGGTTTACCACATTTCAACATCACGCGTCTCGTGCGCCAGCCGTATCTCCAAGCCGTTTATGCCGAAACTTTGCGGCTGCGCACACATGGTGTCATCATACGCCACCCACAGCAGTCATTCCAGGTCAACCAATGGCACATGTCTGGTGGAAGCTTTATAGCCACTTCCTCAACCACAGCGCATATGAATCCAGACGTGTGGGCCAGCGCAGAGCGAGGATCTCATCCAGTGTGGGACTTTGCGCCTGAACGCTTCATTGTTCATACTGATAAAGAGTCGGGACCTAAGTTCTCTTTATCGGGGCTTGAAGGCTCATGGATTCCGTTTGGAGGTGGCGTTTGGGCCTGTCCAGGGCGTCACTTCGTCAAGCAGCAGACAATATTCACACTTGCAGTACTGGCTACAATGTTCGATATCGAGACAGTCGGTGGAACAGGCCTGGAAATGAGTCTCGGGAGGGTTGGATTCGGCGTGCTCGAGCCGAAAGGAACGATCCCGTTTCAAATACAAACCCGCGCAAAGTAGGCAGAGCCCACATGTTCCGCTGGTTCACGCGGTTTTGTCAGATGATCAAGTATTCTTATCCTATATAAATTACATACTGTCGGCCGGTGGGTCACATGATGAGCCACCTCGATGTTTCCTCATATGACTCACTTCATGTTTGTTATGACTACCTTGGCAGGCTCTGCCGTGCCTGGTAAGACTCTAGATATTTCTTCGGTAGCTCCTCCGTAGAATCAATAAAATATCAATTATCATCTTCCTCTCTATCTACTTCGTCACATCACGACACATACAAAATTACATCCATTACCATTTTGTATGACCACTACCTGCAATGATAACTGCCCAACACCGCTGCTTCATATGTTTTTGATGTATTCTGAGTAGTCGTCAAAGGTGATCTTGACCCACTCCTCTGTTAGATATTGACGTAGTTCTGCCTGTACATTGCTGCTGTAAGCCGATTTTCGGCGTGGTATAAATGTGAATGCGAATACCTCAGCTAATCCGGGCATGTTTATGATATGAAGCAATTCGCGCTCTACCCCCGGCAAGCGATCGAGCACGCTTCCCTTTAAATATACCGCTGAGCACTTATATTTGCACCGGAAATGCGTTCAGTAAAGAAACAGTTAAAGGATCGTATGCCTCAATGGATGGGAATATTACCGAAGATGGAACGAACATAGAATGAATTACTGTAGACCCTTGAGGGCTACACTAACTCAGTTTAAGCCATCGCCTGTTCGCTAAACAGCGCTCAGTTGGCATCAACTTCAAATAACCAGACGATGTGCCTATGGGACGCTGATATTGGCACTAAACAGCAGATGCTCGCGAGTCATACCGACTTTGTTCCAAGCTGTAGTGTACTCACCCAACGGGCAACGGCTAGCATTGGCTTCTTCGGACTGTACAATTCGGATCTGGGACGCGGACACAGGATATCTCTAACATAATTTTCACAGCCATACCCGTTGGGCTCATGTTATAATATACTGAACCAACGGACAACAGCTACCATCAGGATCCCAAGACCATACTGTTAAGCTCTAGGGAACTGAAGCTGGATCTCTCCAACAGATTTTACTAGGCCATTCTGCATTAGATCAGGGTTTAGCATTCTCCCTTAGCCCTCGCGGGTGTCACCTTGCCTCAACTTCCGAAGGCCATACATTCCGGCTCTGGGATATTGAGACGATAACTCGACGGCAGATCCTTGAAGGACGATCTAACTCAGTAGTAGCTGTAATTTTTTCGCTAGACGGAAAGCAGCTGGCGTCAGCATCAGTAGATAACACGGTCAGAATTTTGGATACCAGATTGCCTCGGCATCATATAATAGGTCGATCAATATCTGGAACACAGGACGGGAGCACTCCTGCAGAAACTTGAGGTTCACTTCGAACAGATCCATTCTGGGATTCTGAGAAAGGTGCTCTCTAGAACACACTCAAGCGTTAATCTTGTCAAGATCATTGGGTACTTATCTGATAACTGCTGGCTGCTACCAACATCTGTTGATACAAAAAGTCCGAACCTACAGCTTTGAGACAGAAATCAGAAAACACTCTCCGAAGCCACGCTGAGTAGGCTATCACTATGGAATTTTCGCCTAACATGCATAGGCTTGCTTTAGCTTCTACAAATGACACAGTCATGGTCTAGCCCACTGACATGGGAGTTCATACTTCGGTCACTATTGGTCGGTCAAAGCCATGACCTTTTCCTCAAATGGACAGAAACTCATCACTAATCTAGGCTCCATGAAGCTAGTAACTTCCAATTCAGGCTCCCATTGCGCATTGGCCTTCATGATCCTTGCCTAATTAGGATCGACATTAGATAATGTAGAAAGGTTGCCGCATTCTCTGTGTATCAGAGAAGGTTGGGCGAGAGGACCCCTATATATAGCTAGTACAACGGCACGTGATATAACCGTAACCAAAACAGATCCCACATTACCGGAAGCAACCCAAATGGGCCTCAAAGTGGCCAAATTCAACGACGGGATGAAGGGACTCGATGGAATATCCAATGATCCGAACGAAAGCCCTAACGATCATTATGAGGTTGAGATCTGGGCGGGACCAAGTACTGTCAAGTTCTATCCGACAATGGTTATGCGGATATGCTTGACGAAATTTTCACGATCAAGGACAATGGCGACTTTGAGAAAAAGACGAAGAAGTTTAAAGCAAAATGCTCTATTAGTACCGAAGGTTATACGGATAAATACGCCAACGGAAAAGCCCTCACATCCGCGATGAAGAAACTTCTTACTTACCTGGTGGGCACGGAAAACATCATTCGCCACGGAACAGAGCGCACCGCGTATCATTGCAACGGTTGGCTTGAATCCGATGGGAGTTGCTGTTATTCGAATATAAAGGACCCTGCTACTGGAAAGTGTAAGGACTCGTTCCTTTACAAGAATTTCAATTACGCCATTTTGCCCACGGAATTTTCCATGCGAGCAACAATCGAACCGAATAATAAGAGAGGAAGTGGATTTATGAAGTGGCTTATTGAGTGCAAGGACCCTGCGGATCAGAATATCCGTAAGAAGGATTGCGTGAAGATGAGACTCGAAGGGGAGGACAAGGATGAGGGCCAAAAGCTTTTCACTAAGCAGCTCGGTGGGATGAATTCAACGACCAAGCAGGATTGCAACTGGATACCGTGTCAGAAATAGTTTTGTCTGTATTCTGGTTGGCATATGTATATAGAGCATTTACGGCGTTCAATGAGCAGGGGAGGCTTTGGATAGACTCCATTAATTGAGAAATTATGATCTACGACTGTAAAAGAGCTCGAATCGGCGGTGCCAAAATTGAAGCTCGGTATTCATATCATGCTGACCGAGACGAGAGCCCTTGAAAGCGCAATGTTTACTATCGTAGTCAAAACTGACATCTGGAGTTCTGGCAAGACAGGTGTGCATAGACTCCAGAGTGGGAAATTAACGGCCCAATCCAAGAGAGAACGAATTCAAGATTTTGGTCAAATCATCCTGTTACGCAGTGGAGACTTGGTATAAGGTAAAGTTTGGTTCCTCGATCCTCCGGCGGTACTGAGACAGCCCCTGGCTGCTCTAGATGTTTTCATAAGAGGGATTTAAATTAGCGCCTTAGACAACCTCGAAAATCGTTTTTCTACCAGTGTTCTTGGTTGTGGTATTCGCAGTCAGCGCTGTCAATAATCAGGAGTCAGTGACGGTTCAATGGGAGACTGAAAACATCATGTAAATTGAATTGAAAATGGCTGTGATGAAGCGTCTATGTTGTATGTGAGATAGCGCGTCTGATGACATTTGTGTGCTTATAATGGAGTTCCGACAGCACCGGGACTTAATACAAAGCCGTCTACAAATACTAAGAACTTGATGCTTATCTTTATCACTCTGCCAGATTCGGAAAAGTGTGCATCTAGAGTCTGTCTGCTGAATTGCGTAAAACTGTAGTGCACCCGTGGTCGAGAGGACACCGATTTCCCTCGCGGCTGCAACCGCCCGTCACGCTGTCGCGTCTTTGTAAGGATGAACAAAGCAATGAAATCCCCGGGGTCATCGATGATGTATTCCTCATTGCGATCATACAAAGCGATAATCTTGATATACTGTCAAACTTGCTGACGACGGTGCCAGAGTGACGTATGCGGGAACGAACGAATCTAAAAGAAACCCGCCATCCTGTCATAATGTGCAGGTGGCATATGAGCAAGGATGTTCTGGTGCACGCCCACTTGGCAAGCCGATTTCGTTGTAAGAGTCTTCTTTGTCAACGATACCTTATATAGTGCTATGGTAATGGCCCAGACTCAGGATATACAAAGCAGACCAGACGAACAAAGCCATCTTAGAATGCCGGATTCAGCTAAATAAACCAGTGCCTTGTGTATTGGTACAAATAAAGTAAATTCTCGGGTGCACGGTCTTGAGAATATTATATTTAAATGCGTTTCTTCTGTATGCTAGATCGGGACATAACTCATTACCTTACCATGCGTTCAAAAGCAGAAATTCTCCAAGAGCACTATGGTGTGGAAACGGCTCGCGAGGCGATCTCACTGTTCCAGCAAGATAGATTGGGCCCTTCTCCACCCACATCCAACTGGACTACTCTAGAGCTTCCGTACGAAGCGCGGAACCACCCAGGCATACCATCCTTCGATGAAATCAAAAGAGCGATGGAGTTAAACAGACTGAAAAAACCGGGAGGGCTTTTCGAAGTTTGTAGAGTTGGGATGTGTGTTGTTAAAATGGGCTGGGATCGGATCATTCTACAGGTTGGCATACTCCAAATTCTCCAGCTATCAAATATGACTAACTAAAACAGGAGGCGGAAAATCTACTTTTTCTCCAGGAAAAATCCCAAGTCCGAACACCCAAAGTATACGCAGTTTTTGCTCGATCAGAGAATTCAATTCAATCCTACTACTTAGTCATGGAGTTTATCGAAGGCGATACGTTGGACTTTAAGAGATGGATGAGTCTTAGCGATGAAGCGCGTGTAAAGATTTGCTCGAAGTTATCGGATCAACTACACAAACTCCGCTCTGTCCCATCTGAGGGGTACTATGGGCGGGTACATTACCAAGGCTGGCGTCCGCGCTCAAGACTCTTTCGCGTCCGTGGGAAAGAGATGTGCGGTCCATACAACACCTACGAGAACTTCATCTCAGCTATGCACACTGCTGCTGAACTACAAGCCGCGCTTAGTAGCACTAACAAGGACCTTACTCTTGATGCCGAGTTGTCCTTGGCTGATTTCAAACGCGTTTTGACGCTATGTGATGGCCACAAGCCTACCCTCACTCACTTAGACCCTTCATTTCAAAACACCATTGTCCGACCGCTTCGAGGAACAGAGAATCATGCAGAAGATTGGGAAGTCATCCTTATCGATTGGGCTGATTTTGGATGGCTTCCTGCTTGGATGCAAGCCGTGGCTCTCAGTCAACAAGTCATAATGTTTGATGGATGGGACGAGCCAGATGAGCATGAAAAGAACAAATTCCTAAAAAGAGTATTACAGAACTTTGAACATTCTTTTTCAGAGCAAATAGCTCTCTTTAAAAAAATGTTCGACATAGGATATAGTATTATGTAGATAAAGTTGTTGTACATTTTACCCTTGGGAAACGCTCCTTCAATTTCCCTATGTCGTGTGCAGGTGACTTATACCAAGTTACCGTTGTTAGGGACCCAGAGGGTTGCGTGATTCTTCTTAATTGTTGACAAGACGGCAGATCTCCATTCCTTGAAGCCTTGGACCCGACTTCCTGGGCGTTCTGAACTACTTTGATTTTGGCAGATTTCGGTGAAGAGAGTAGGATCCTTGAACCAACCATGCTCCTCAATGATGATTGGGATGGAGAAGTTTTCGAGATCGGACCTCACCCCCTGATTCGTTGGGAAGAATGCATTGCAGATATGGGTATCCATAGAGGAGCCGCAGATTTGAATTTTTAGTTTAATGCTTCCGTCCTGATCCCTCCCAGTGTAGACCAAGTGCCCGTTTAAGTGCGAAGAAGTGTTGCCGGGGTCGCTTGGCATCGATTTGTTTGTTTCACCGTAAACTTAAATCGAAGAGGGCCTAAATTACGTTGGTTGTGGAATTACAAGAGTGAGCTCCGTGGAAGAAGAGGAACACAGGCTTTATAGAGAAACGACAAACAATTCGGAGACAACTTGCATCATATCGGAGCACAGACGAGACTTAGACAAAGATCCTGTTTCACTTTTCCAACATTTGACTTAGCCATGAATTATTGAGCATTCATATAACGTCCGACTAGAGGACTTGATAGCTAAACAGACTGTTTCTACAATGTCCTTTTATGTGAACTATATACAACTTTACATGGAAATTATATGATGCAGGATACTCCTGTAGCTGTGAGTAGAGTTTTCCGAAAAAATATTCTCAAGGCTGTTGCGCGAATGTGCCAGGATAGTGCATCTTATCTCGGTTGTATTGGCCCGGGTATGATACCAAGAAGACGTGAGATAAGAATGCATCCTAGGAAAAGCCCGAAGTATATATGCATACTTGCAATCAAGCCTGATAATCAACGTGTGACGGCAAACAGACACCCCTTATTGTATATAACATCAAAAAATCTGCTAAAGCTAAACAGATGGATCCCAAATTTTTTGAAGCTCCCGTGTTGCATAGCTTCGTTCGTCTGTATGCCTCTTCCTTCCGAATCTGTTCAGAACTTTTAAAATGAAACTCACCTAACGCTCACTTAACTCTTAGTCTCTTTGCACTCCGAACGTCAACTTTACGCGACTCGATAGTGCCTTGTCGCCGGTAAATGACTGAAGGCAAATGAGGTGACTGATAATCATGAACGCTATAGGTATCTTGCGCATTCTTGTTCCAAACCATGCGAACCCACTTGTTATTCTCCGCACAGGGCAACAACGAAATATGTGTTTCCTCTCCCAGTCGTACCCTAGGTAGATGGGCGACGAGATTCGAGCAAGAGTTGTGTGCAGTTAATACTAACCAGTATTGTTAAACATCCAGGCGGCTGTAGTATGCCACTCTGTGAAAACTAGCAATTGAAGATACGGGTGGAAGGCAAAATGATTGCGCGATGTCTCCTTCTGCAATGACAGGCTGCTGGTGATGACTTCCCCTTTGCATCGATAGCGGGGTTGACCATTTTCAACCTCCTCACTCCATACCTACAACCGCCTGCAGTTTATAGAACTTTGTTTAACAGGGCCAGATACAAAAGCAAAGGCTTTCGCATCTGGGGAAAAGATGGAATAAAATTCCGTTCGTTTGGTGCTACCAGGAGGGTAAGTAGCATCATCCTCGATATCCAGTGACTGTAGCTTGCATCGCGGAACCGTTGCTCCAGATTCTGGTATAGAGTCATATTTGATAATGAGAATGGAGTGGAGAACCACCAATCGGTCCAGATTGTGACTGAAGGCAACGGGGAAGGGGAAACGGTGGGGAGTTTTGGAAGTGACACATTGTTGTAGCATCTGGAATATTTGCCGTTCAGGGAGATCGATTTTGAAGTCCATAATCATTTCCTCGTCCAAAACAGCTCTTCGTTGATATCGAATCTTCCATCCAGAGCTGCAAGCTTTGATCAACCTTTGCTTGTCTTCTAGGGAGAGGAGGTTTGCCTTTCGTTCCGATGGGCGTGGAGATACTCCAAACACGGACTCTGCAGTGACAAGATAGGTCCTACTTATTGTGAGTGCACTATTAGACGTGCATATTATAAGGAGCTTACGGTGAGGGTAAAACCAGAACAATGCCCAGCTCATGGCCTGCACTAGAGAGTTGGGATAGAACGAGAACTGATCGACTAGAAGTTCCACTCTGAAATGACCCAGCGGCTTCCGAGGGTAGAAGTGATGACACTACTGTATCTTTGGTCTGAAACCAGAAAGACGATGGAGAAAAAGCAGTGACGCTTGATTTCCAGATAGCAGATGGATCTTACTGCAAAAGATGTCCCCAATCGGCATTGAGACACTCCAACTCGGAAGAAAGTTGCTCAAGCAAAGTTACTAAAAGATTCTGCGTCTTGAATGGTGAGCCAGATGATGTAGGAGAATCTTGTTGCGAACGAAGTGCCACAAGAGGTCCAAGAGAAGGTGTTAAGCCAAACACCCTTGATACCTCAATCTACACGGTTATAGTGAGCGGCCTGTTGATGAAATTGGCGAGCATGTTGTAGAAGGTATCTTGAACGTTATGTTCAGTAGGGTTATTTTCAGTATCCCCGTTGTTGAATCCGCTTGCAGCATGTTTTACCCATTGGGCCATGTATTCAGCAAAAGGAAAGCTAACTCTGAGGTCATCTGAGCATGAATTGCCCCTCTCTGGGCATAATGGACTTGATGGAAGATCATATACAAGATAAGAAAGACAAATGGTTGCACAACGAACGTGGGAAGTGCGCTCATCGATACTGAAGCTTTTCCAATTGGCAGAATATGATGACGAGGTCAGAAAATCTCGGAAAGAGGAATGCATGAACCACACAGTTCCATCAATTTGTATCTCTACTACAGCTCCACAGATGATGGGTAGGGAGTCTTCGAATTCCACGATGAAAATTGAAGGTTCTGTGACCTTTCCGGGAGTGATTGCGAGCGCGGTTTTAAGCTCGCTGGCTCAGAGTGGACGAAAGGCGATAGCAACAAGCTCGAAGATCTTTCGAACACTAGCCCTTTCCTTAGAATATCCTCGATCGAGGACTCGAATTATTTTCTCGTACATGTTATCTAGACCTTCAACAAGAACGACTTCGAAAATGACCGCGACTCGTTCCTTCGGCGAAAGAACTCTGCAATTAAGGTATTGAGTCATAAGCCACGCCTATAAGAACATGCCTTCCGCGCGCGAAGCGAGCGTATTTACTACCGTATTTAGCGCAATATCTTCTGGGATGAGCCTACGTTCCTGCAGAAGTTGCACCTGAGGCTCCAGGTAAGTCTTGATGTCTTCAAGATTCGAAGACTGTGACAATGATATTAAAAGATGTTGGAATCGTACGGGTAAAGCCACATTTGGACGGCTTAAGAGAAAAACCTTGGTCGAGGTCGAAACGCAAAACTCCCGAATAAGTTCCAGGAAGGTAGTAGGGTGAAGCCATTTGACCAGCTCCACCTGTCTGATGTCTAGATTACCCGGGCGAGTTGACGTTCTTGTCAAAAGCTTCACATTATTTAGTTGCAGCAATGGTATATTTTTTCACTATTAAAAGAGAGAGAGAAAGACGTTGTCAGGTGGCTGTTTGCCTTCATCAGGCAGCAGGGCTGTGCTTGCACAACTTGCGAGCTTGGCAGAGCTGGCACCAATCAAATATGAACCGATCATGCGGCTGACTCATGGCCGAACCAGCCCCCGTGTACACATATTGATGTGCCTCGCAAAATATTTGGTTGTTTTATCATTAGAGGGTATGTGCATCACATGCCAAACTCCCTGAAGGAGAAGATGTAAAGTAGAGCTACCCTCGACCTCCAATATCGAATGAAGTTCATTGGCAACGCACCCTACCCGCTTCTTTGGCCCGTGGTGCGCAGCATCCGTTACGAAGTGCCTCGTTCTTGCTCACCATATCACGCCGAATCCTTCAAAATTAATCCATATCCACCACACAAGAAGCGTTCCGTCTTTGACCCGAACCACGTTGTTGAATCCACATCCTCTTCTATTCAGCAAGTTTTCGTCCGGATAAGACAACTTTACACCTGAGCCGTGCGCGGTCGCTAAGCCAAACTCCGCTAGCACGTCCTGCTCAACCCTCCGACATGCCGACATGTAAACGGTCTTTACGAGCGGTAGTTAGCTGTATACCTATTTGGTTTGCGTTTCTCGTATGTCCTCCCAACACCGGGAATTCCTTTCGGCGGAGAAGGATGAATCTTGATTGTCCAGGTTTGCTCTGGAGCTGTTGGTATTTGATTATAGTCACAAGTTAAGAACGCTCATGTAGTGTATAAAATGCGCCTTTCATGCTCCTGCTCGGAAGCTGTCAGCAAGTGTTCCCGGCTTCGACATCCCTTATCATGGCTATGCTCTCCCAACTTCTCGCTACTGCTATTTGTTTTCTTACCCTATGCTCAGCGCTGTCAAATCACCATATACCTCCTCCCAACAATCCCCCCAGCGCCCCTTCTATTCTTCTTCCTCCCACCAAAGACCCCTTTTATACCGCCCCACCCAACTACTCGACTACCTCTCCAGGAACCATCCTGCGTCTCCGTCCGGCGCCCGGAAACCTCACCAGCGTAGTCTCCAACTGCTCGGCAGCCTACCACATCCTGTACCGCACCACAGACACGCGCTATGCGCCCTCCTACGCCGTAACAACACTCTACATCCCAAAAACCCCATCCAACAAATCCCTCCTCTCATATCAATTCCCCTACAACACTCCTGCCGTCGACCACAGCCCTAGCTACGACTTTTACTTTGCACCACCACCAGACCTATCCGCAGCACTAGGACTTGGATGGCACGTTGCTGTGCCCAATCACCAGGGTCCCGTTGGAGTCGGCGGTATGGGAGTAGGCCAGGGACATGCAACACTCGACTCCGTGCGGGCTGTTCTATCCATGGACAACGGCCTGCATCGCGACGTGCGGTACGTAATGTGGGGATATTCAGGCGGTGCCATCGCGAGCGAATGGGCGGCCGAACTACAAGCCTCCTATGCACCCGAACTGCACTTTAGTGGCATGACGATTGGGGGGACGCCAGCGAATATCTCGAGTGTGTGGGAGGAGACGAACGAGACGCCGTATACGGGGATGATGCCGCTTGGTTCGACCGTTGTTACGAAGGTGTATCCTTCAGCTTATGCCTATCTAATAAGTCAACTCAAGGTTGACGGGCTGCATAATCGGACGGGGTTCTTACGCGTGCTAGATATGAGCGCCTTCGAAGCATTTGCCTACTTCGGAAACCAAGACATCTGGGACTACTTTGTCAACGGGAGCGCAGTGCTAGATGCGCCGATTCTTAGACGTCTTCTGGATGCGAGCTTTCATATGGGCTACCACGGTGTGCCGCAGATGCCGGTGTTCATGTATCATGCGGTTCACGATGAAGTTGCGTTGATCGGGCTTGCAGATAGTCTGAGGGAGAGATTTTGTCGTGTGCACGCGGATATCCTATTTGAGAGAAACACGGTCGGAGATCACCTTGGGGAGATGACGAATGGAGCTGCGAGGGCTTTGACTTGGCTAGGAAAAGTGTTTGAGGGAGAAGACTTCAGAGATAGTGGATGTGAGGTCCGGGAGGTAACGGTAGAGGTTGCGCCTCTACGGTGATCGATTCTAGCCAGCAGTAACTCTTAGGTATAAAATCGAGTCAAGGATAATTTCCAGGCTCAAATTCGTTTCGCGTCCCAGTCCATATCAGGAGAAGGTGAATGTGCACATCACATGCCCTCTAGTCCAAAAGGAGAAGGTGTATGCGAAAAGAAACCTTATCCACCACACCCCACCTTCGTTGTACCACCCTATCTCCAATTTTTTACATCTCTTTCTTTTAATTTGGCAGTGCTATACATCTCCTGCCACAGTAGAAGACTACTATAGTGCCCGCAGCCACAACATCATTCATTTACCATCGTCTCCTTACATTTTTCATTCACTCCCAACCTTCTGGCCTATAAGACTCATATACATAACAAAAATTTCGTGCGAAGCTAGCAATAACCATGGAAGAACGAAGCCGCCTTCCTGTCAACGCACCGCACCCGCACCCCCTGCCCTCCTACTGGCATGTGCCCAAGTCCCCACTAGCAAACCACTCCATGCCCCTCTCTCCAACCTCCCTGTACGACTACATAATAATCGGCTCCGGCATATCCGGCACCCTAATCGCATACAACCTCCTCCACGCTAACCCAAGCGCGCAAGTACTGATGCTCGAGGCTCGGGAAGTATGCGGCGGCGCCACAGGGCGCAATGGCGGGCACACGAAAGCCGCGAGTTATCGCACATATCTCCAGCATAGAGAAGAGTTAGGAACAGTAGAAGCGCTGAAGATTGCGAGACTGGAATATAGTAATATTCTGGCGACTCATGAGCTGGCGAGGGAGTTGGGAATTGAGTGTGAGAGTATGGGGTGCAATACTGTTGATTTGATTTATGATGTTGAGACGTTTGAGAGGGGCAAAAAAGCTATTGAGGTGCTGAGGGCTGATGCGAGCGAGAAAGAGCGAGAACAGGGTGGTATGGCGTGGTACAAGACGTATAGCAAAGAAGAAGCGATGAAGAAGTTCTGGACCGGGGAGCGGAATGAGAATCCGGCGGTTGAAGAAGAAGAAGCATTGATGGGGGCGTTTGAGTACAGCGCTGGGCGGATTAACGCGTATCGATTCACGACGGGGATTTTGGAGCAGTGCGTAGCGAAAGGATTGGTGTTGTGTACGAATACAACTGTGCATGATATCAAGACTTCGGAGGATGGCGACGGGGCGCGCTACAATGTTTTCACGCAAAACGGCACGATCCGTACGCAGAACGTCATTCTGGCGACGAATGGTTATACGTCATATCTGCTCAAAATCATGCAAGGCGCGATTGTACCGCTGCGAGGTCAAATCACGGCGCAAAGAGTTGGCAAAGATGCGAAATTTCCGACGCCGTTGCCAACTACATACTCGTTCATTTACAAATCGGGTTACGAATACATGATCCCACGGCCTCTTCCAGGAGGAGGACAACATATTGTAATTGGTGGCGGCCTAGGGAGAGAACCAGAAGCGGGCGCCAGTGAGTATGGCACGGTCGACGATAGCGCGTTGAACGATAGCATCTCCAAGTATCTGCATGGAAGTCTCATTGGGTACTTTAGCAGTAGCAATTGGGGCGAGGCTTCCGAGGACGAGATTTCGAAAAGAGTCGTGCAGGAGTGGACTGGGATCATGGGAGCAACGGCCGATGGACAACCGTTTGTGGGTCAAGTACCTGGCACGGGATTCTGGATCTCGGCGGGGTTCAATGGACATGGGATGGTGCTATGCTTGAAGTCTGCCGAGGCGCTGGTTCGAATGATCAGCGGGGAAACGCCTGGGAACATTGACTGGTTCCCGAAAAGCTTCGTAATCAGTGAAGACAGGCTGGAGAATAGTGTATTCAGCGGGCGAACGGACATGAAGGTGCCTGAGACTGGGGAAGGACCGGTTGCGCGGAGCCGGATATGACGTGAAGTGTTCTGACGAACAGTCGGGCACTGTGGGAACCGGCATACCGCAACTATAGTCAGCGCAGAAGACCAATATGCTCTAGTCCCGCGTTGTGGCATCGCGCATTTGTTCTGCAGCCAGCAGCTCCGCCAAGTGCGCTCAAGCTTATGCAAGATGGGGAAGGTGTGGTCGATACGTGGTCCGAGCACACTACCCGCAGCCCGCAGCTAAATCGACTGCGGGGAAATGCAGGTCCCAGCAGCTGAGCGGATGGATACGAACATGTACGCAAGAAGTCTTCCTAACTCAAGAATGCTCGCATGCTTGGTAGCATACAGTGGACAAGTGTCTTGTAGGAAAAGTGTTCGTAAATGGGGCTGCTGCACGCCGGAGCCCGAAATCAAGGCTGAAGGAATTCAACATGCCGAAAGGGGGCTGTTGTCACGAAGCCCGCAACAGCGAGTTGGAGACCTGATTTATTTTGAGATTTGTGCTCTTCAAATAGACTTACCTCGGCATAAAACTTGATCCCGCTGTGGGTGCGGAATTGTCTGAAAACTTATTCTGATCGACGAAACGTTTGCAGGCAGGGGTGGGCTGTGGAGGAAACAGGACGGGTTGAATAATAGAGAAGGTTGTGCTGGAAAGAAGTTCCTCCTTGGCCTCCATCTTTGCAACGGGGAAAGATATAGCCCTTGAGGGAATTTCCCAAAACCGTATGAAAAGTGGTACTCGGGCAGAACCGGCATACGGGAGGCCTGATAAGAGGATTTGCGGCTCTTTGTGTGGATGTCACAAGGCATTCTGTGACGCAGCACGCTTCGTGTACGACAATGCTGCGGGATTCCACACCAAATCGCGGCCAGCATGATTCTACGCAGTCCCAACTCGGGAAGCTGGCGACGAGACACTGCGCGGACGCTGAGGTGTGCTGTGGCCGGTGAAACAAACGGGAGCGTGCTTGCGTCTTTTGATGACGATGGTGTTGAGGTGGAGAAACGGGGGAAACAGCGTGGCTGACGCTAGTGCGCCAAGCGTGTCTCGTGTGGCGGCATTCCTTCAGGCCCGCTGCCCAAGCTCCCACAGCCGTCGCTCACGCAGCACACGATACACACTTTCGTCTCTGCCCTCGTCCATTGCTGCGTCCACGCCTGCAGCAGCAGTCTGCCACTTCGATATTGCCACACATACAACCCCCACGGAGCATTGCATTCGCACTCAATTCGCTACGACCTTCATCTACCCGTCGCTTTCTCCGCAGTTGCTTTGCCGGCGAGCCAACAGCTTCCGTTCTGCCTCGAATCCTGCCTTGGCACCGCTATTAATACCAATATACCGAGAATTCACGGTCAAGCCTACCATTGTCAAACACCTGACATAGCCTGCGAGCTTAGCCAGCTTCTGAAGTTCCGGGTTGACGACCTCGCCTCCAGCATAACATCGAGGGGCCGCCCTTGCCTCTCCCGCTTCCACATCGCCACCAACCACCGCTGCCGCCGATCGCACTCCCACGATGCCGTCCCAACGCCGCATGCGGGTGTTCGCCCTCCTCATCGTTCTCGCTGTCATCACCACGCTTTACATGACGGGCTCAGCGCGCCAGACACGGAGCTCAGATTTCTACACAAAGACACAGCAGGAGCTGCAAGCGCGGGAGTATGAAAAGGCGACCAAACTTCGAGATGAGAACGATGTGAGCGCGCGACTAAAGGCTGCCGAGGAATCTGCAAAGCAGATGGCGAACCAGAAGAGCCAGAAGTTCCACGAGTCAGTAGATGGCGAAAGTGGCGACAAGAACATCGCGGGACGGATCGCGCTGAAGGAGCAGGGCGGCGACAAGAAACAGATCCCGGGTGTAGCCAATGTCGGAGGGAGGCCACGCGATAGGGAGGCCGCAAAGACGGATGAGGAGACGCAGGAAGAGCATGATGTGGAGATAGAGCTTAATGCCATCTTGAAGAAGAGCCCGAGTAGGCCCCCTTTCCTCACGCCCCGAGTAGCACGATATTAATGCGACGCCAGTCATCATCTTCTCCAAGTCCTACTGCCCGCACTCCGCAGATGCAAAGCGCATCCTCCTCGAGAAATACAGAATCGTCCCGGCGCCCTACGTCGTCGAGCTCGACCAGCACCCCATGGGTGCGAGGCTGCAAGCCACCCTCGCTGAAACCACCGGCCGGCGCACAGTCCCCAATGTCCTCGTCATAGGTAAGAGCATTGGAGGCGGCGACGATATTGTAGAGCTACACCAGACCAACAAGCTCCTGAACACGCTGAAGAGCATGGGCGGGAGTCGTATCGTCGAGGCTGAGCTGCGGGGGTCCGATACGAGATCGGAGATGCGGCGGAGGCGCGTGTAATCGGTTGTTTCGCAAAAGCACTTATCTCGCTTCTCTTTTGCTTTTTGGTTCACTTCACTGTGCATATTTTCTAAACTGTAGTCGACTTTTCTCCAGGAAAAGGGATTAGTATTTGTTTCGGCAGGGCGTACGCTGGGGGACTTGGAGATACTTGGGTAGCATCGGGTCTGGATCTGAAATGGGTGCTATTCGATCGGGCTTGCTTTCTTAATTAGTGGGTATACCCTGTCTACTGTGAAATGTTAACACTTCTTTCCGTTGTAAACACTTCCCTTCTCTGTCTCTCTTAACAATGCGAGCAACGGCCGCGGAGGTATGGGTCGCAAAGGTGAAGTAATGCATTCTTGACAGATGAGGAAACTGGAGGAAACAGAACCTGGGACGCAGGTTAAAGCTTGTGCCAATACAAAAATGCCAAGAGAGCAAGGGAAGAGATGGATAGAGTAGGAGCAAGCAGGAGCGAGTAGGAGCAAGAGAAACAAAGCGAAAGTAAAAGTGAAGGCGCACTCCTTTCCTCCCGTCCTTCACCGCGGTTACCATGCTCCGCTCTCACCTTTAGACCTCCCCATACCAAAGAACAATGTCTTCATAAAGATTTTACACCCATACTTGTACCCACAACACACCTCTACCAGCACTCGCAATATTCAGCACTCTAAATACATGTGTTCCAACTGTCGGTCGGTCGGTCCGTTGCTTTCCTCTACCTCCCCTCTCCATTAACCAACCACATCATCCCCGCCCATCAACATGTGCACATCCGTGACTTTGACCTACACATGCGGCCACATGATAACATTGACGCGGTGTCCGTTCGCCATAGCCCTCTCCGACAACCAGACCAACAACGGCTGCCCGATATTAGACGTCCTCTGTCTCTACGCCAGTTTAGACACTATGTGCATGGGCTGCAAGCTCGAGGCAGGCTTATCTCCTGGAAAGGCAACGGGGGCGGATGTCTGGGCGGACATGAGTGAGGTGAAGGCGAGAGCAAGAGCGGGTGGCTTTATGGTGGGAAGATTCAATGATCCACCAACAAGAGATGCGTGGGAGGAAGATGTACAGCGGGGGCCGCAGAAGGGCAAGGCGGGAGAGGGAGAGAGAGAGGGCAGTAGGCCATAGATGGAGGGCTGGAGAGGCAACCGAAGCGATGGAAGTGAATGCAGGAAAAGGGCAGAGATTGAGCGTCAATGATGAGAGGCAGAGCGAGGAACATGTTGAGGACAAGGGAAGATAAAGAGAAAAGACGATGGTGGACATGGTGGATGATGAATCGGATGTAGAGAGGTAAGGGGTGGGTCGACAAGCGATGCATTTGATATTGCTAAGGCCATTCCTCTGAGCTTGCCCTGTCAGACGCCCATGGAGCAGCAGCGTTTGAGTACTGCATGCACGACAAGCGAAGACAATGTAGGATTGGAATAGACGAATGAATAGTTCATGTGCCTCAGACCTGGATAAAGAGACCACCCGAGCCTAAACCCACCGAGCTCAAGTTCGATTGTGAATTCCTGTTTCTGTGTACCCCCATGGAAACCAGTTCAGAGTATGAGGAGCTCCCCATGTATACATGCGAAAGGGTGTCACGACATGTAACCTGGACGCCCACAATACCAAATGAAGAACGAAGAAAATCCACATGTCAGTTGCACGCTCCTAAGTGCTTAGATGCCCCGAGCCCTTTGAACAGACGGATAAAAAGTTCCACTGCATGTTTGTGAGAGCCATGGTGCTCCAAATCCCAATTGAGAAAAGAGTAAAAAGTTTCATGTAAAGCAAATTCACCTTCGCCGCTCATAGTTATCGATTATGATCTTTGTCGAATCGCCTTAGATGCTTGAAATTCCGGGGCGATCGCATGGTTTCTCCGTCGGAATGAGGGTAAGAACGATCGGGAGAGTCCTACTTCTTCCAACCCACAGTCATCTCACCTTCCTTGACAACCTTCTTCACTGGTCCCCAATGCCCAGCCCGGCCGCCAGGATCCACATCTTCAAGAGCAGCAGTCGGGGTCGGAGCCAGGGCCTGGGTCGGCGCCTTGGGGCTCACGAGTCTGTTCGCTGGGCTTGCCAGACCCTTCGCGGGTGCCATAACCGTAGGCGTTCCCGGTCCGGAGCCTCCAGCAGTACCCTTCCTACCCTTACCGTTTCTACCGACAGTCGCATCGACCCAGAGCCCGCCCTCGCGTCGCTGGCACTCAATCTCTCGCTTCTTGTGTCGCTCACGCTTCGCATCCTCGTCGCGCTCTTTCTGTGCGCGCACCTCGGCATCCTTGCGAAGCTCCTCCTTACGCGCCTGCTCGCGGGCAGCCTCTTCAGCCTGCTTCTTATCCTCCTGGGCCTTCTTCGTGGCTTGAGCGGTGACGACGTGTTCTTGGCGGGCTTCTTCGCGCAGGCAGTCGTAGCACTGGAAGTACGATTTGCGGTGCACGGGGTCCTCAGGGATGTCGAAGCAGGGGGAGTGTGCCATCAGAGCTGGGTGGCACATCTCCAGGTAGAGGCGCGAGGTGCAGCCGCAGGTGTGGCCTTTGCGCCAGTAGATACACATCTTGGGGGGATGATGGTGATGGTGATCAGGGCGTGGAGGCGGGAGCTAGATATGAGGCTATTAGCATTATGGAAGGGCAGATAGATAGAAGAATGGGAAATGGTTGGGATCTCACACTTAAGGTTGTAATGTATGGCAAAGGAAGACGGCGGAAGAGATTGAGTTGTGTGGTGTTCGTGAAAGAAGTCGAATCAGCTGGTGAGAGTATAGAAATATGCGAGATGAAGCAGGAGTGAACAGGCGAAGGTGAGGTAAGTCAGACCGAGTACAAAGTGAAGTGATATTAATAAGGAAGCAGCGTTGGAGGATGCGAACAGCTTCTGTTGTGGAGTTGAGGAAGGCGCAAGCGGTGTGAAGACGTAGAAGGAGCAGCACGCGCTGGCGGTCTGGAGAAGTGAACACTGCGACGGCAGCCCGTATGAGATCCGTGTGTGCAGGAAGAAATATTAATAAAATAATGATATTTCTGTCTGGAGTACTATGAATACAGAATAATCAATAGTGTACCAACTGGAACACAACGCACAATTCCAGAAAAGCATGACCAAAATTGAGAGAAAGAGAATATTGCCCAAGTAAGTAGACCACTTACCATACTTTGTTGTGTTCGTTGCAATGTTTTCCACATTGGAATCCCGCCTCGCCACTCAAGATCAGGTGAACTTAGTCGCTGGGACTTCCAAGACGAAAACTAGAGCGGGGCAGTGAAGGAACACGGCAACGGTTTAACCTTCGCAGACTTCACCACAACTCGAATTCCAAAGCCCTACTCTCCAAGCCAGCAAATAACTCCAACACATCCTTTGAGCTCGCCGCGATAGCATCCAGTGCCGCATTCGTCCTTTCCTGCGTCGGTGACAAGCTCAGTGTACTACAAGCCATCGCCTGACTCAATTCACTGACCGTAGGAATCGAAGCATAGCTCTTAGACGCTACCCTGCCGACTGTAGACGGCTCTGCGAGAGCACGATCCGTGGAGCGACGGGTAGCCTGCCGAATTTGGTCTCGTAGAGACCGCATGGCAGAAAGCTCGGACGAGTGGACCGAGGGTGCAAAGAAGGGGGAGATGGCGGTCGCAAAGTTTTCCAAGCTCTGCATTGCGGTTCCGGGGAGAAACATAGAAACTGTTTGTGTCGAATGATTGTTGGTTGGCTCGGTGTCGCGTTGCACGGTGGGAAGAATAATATTGAGGTCCTGTTCAATGAATGACCGGGAGAACGCACGTGCCCGGTCGCCGAAAGCTTCACGGTTGCGTGTGGAGTTGATGAGTGTTGCAAAGAATGAGACAGGGTCGTGGTACTGGCGCTGCGGTGCAGAGCCGAGCAGGGGTCCAAGCAACGAGAAGGTGTCAAGAAACTGACAGCCCAGGTCTTTGTCAGTGAGACGGCAGACTTCCTGCAATCCCGTCCGTGCCCGCGCGACGAGGGATTCCCCTGTCCGAAGTCTCGGTGGTGCTGCACTCATGATGAGACCACAAGTGACAGACAGTAGCTCGGCCGGCGTGATGCCCATGCGAGTTTCTGTTTGTTGCATCCACGCATCTAGCTGAGCCCCGAGGCAATCGCGACGCTGAGTTTGCCAGCGCTCCCAAAGTGCGCAGTACAACCCGATGTGATCGGTCCAGTATACAAAGTTCCCATCATTTGACTGGAGGTCGTTCCACGCGTCTGGCAATGTTAAGACAGTCCGTAGCTGCTTGTTGCACCACTGGAGACACGACTGTAGGCATGGGTTGCCCATGGATCCATGACGAAGTTCAAAAGGTCCTGGGACACGTTCGATGAGACGGACCTGGAGATGCTCCTTGTCGGTGAAGACGGTTCCCTCATCCCAAGCGTCCTTCACGTATGCGTTCAGGTATCCGAGACACTTGCTGAGGTAGTGGTATGTCAAGATATCGTAGCAGCGATGTTCAAATGGCAGCCGATCAAACATCTTGTCGCTAGCTAACTCACAGCCAATGGCTATTTCAAAAAGGAAATTTTCATTCTCTTTTTCGTCGGACCGATTGTACGTTTCGGCGAGGAGCATACGATAAAGGAAGTGTTCTGCGTCGGTCGAAGCATCGCGTGGCTCGTTAAGAGTCTTGGACAGCTCATTCCGTGCGATATCCATTTGAGGGGACCAGTATGCGGAGCGCACACAGCTGATCAGGGCTGACGACTTCATCCAAGCGGGTTGCGAGTTTGGTTCTTTAAGTTGCTTTAGCAAGATCGTGAACAACTCGAATGCGTCGCTATCGAAGCCGAGGGAACGGAGGAAGTGCGCCGCCATTTTCATGTTGACTAGTTCTTCTTGCGAGAATGTGTGGATTGGTCTGCTACTGTCAAAACGTCGCCTCCTTGAAGAGGACGAGGGAGTGTGTTTCTCATTGGCCATCTCCGAGTTGTTGAACTGGTCAGGAAGAAGCATGTCAGAATCGGTGTAGTCGTGGATGGTCATCCAATCGCTGTCGTCCTCGACCAATCCAGGTGAGTTGGGGGAGGCATTGGTTTCCACATCAATGCTGTTGGACGGTAGGCTGTGAGGAGAGTCGGTTGCCAGAGGTGAGGAGTGTGATGAGCTTGGCTGGCCGGTGGATGCGAACTGAAGCCCAAGCGAAGCGAGCTGGTGAATACTGGAGGCAGAGTAACGCGCAGTGGGAATAGAGGGCTTCGAGGGTGGTCGTCGAGGATTGGAAACAAGAGCTTGGGAGCTAGACCCCGACGGATTGGTATCCGGTAGAGGATCGGCAATGGCATTGGCGACAGATTCCCGGGATGCCATGTATAGAGCCAGCTTGTGACGCTTCTTAGGTGGCACAGCTGGTCGACCATCCATCGAGTTGCAAGCACTGTCGCGACTTTGTATGCTTCCCCTACTCTTCGGCCGCTTCGGCGCGACAGGGGGAACAGCTCTGTAGATTGGGATACGTCTCTCCGGAGCTGTCGCACTCAATGGTTGCTGCGAGTGGCGGGGACTGGGGAGAGATGGCGGTAGGATATCTCTTCCAGACGACGTGTTGTATTTCTTGACTCCCCACTTATCAAGCTGGGAGATGTATTGGCGGCGCCTAATACAGTTAGCCATGGAGCCCATCCAACTCTTCATTCCATAACACGTACGACGGTTCAAACCCATGTTTTTCTTTCATATGCACCATCAGCTCCTCCAATGTCAATGCCAGATACAGTGAGCATAGCTCCTCCTGGTGTTCATCCCATTTTGCTCGTGGGATAGGTTTTGCGCGAGGGGTCGGGTGTTCAACAAATCGAATCTGCCGCGGAAGTTGTGCCATTACGAGCGGATGGGCATTCGTATGTCATGGCGGCCGAAATGCGGAAGCCATGACTTTAAGAGAAGCTGTGCTCTGATGGTGGTACATGGAGGACGAGCGAGTGTGTTGACGGCCTCACAGTTCGCCGTCAGGCAGATTTTCAATCTCGAGAAGAGGTTAGCGGCGGTGGAAGGGTGAAGGCAGCGTTTCCAGTGGCGCACGAGACGCGGAATTGTGGCTAGTTTGTTGAGGAAGGCAGGAGAAGGCGCAATCGTCATCGCTGGCTCAGCTGAGAAGGTTGCCAAGCGCTTAAAGCCCACGAAGAGCTTAATGCCGTTGCCTGGGGAAGATTTGCTTGCCTATTTCATTGATTCCAGCGCGAGACTAAGGAAATGATCGGTTTCCACACTACCCTGCTGTATCAACCAGGTGTACGTATACACTCGAGATCAGTGTTTGCCGACGAAGTTGTACGTTGTCGTAGTGGTCTAGATGTGTTCTTGCCTTTAGCTTAAGCGCCAAGCTCCAGTTGATGTTTGCATCCCACCGTTCTTGTCATCCGTGCCCATCTCCGTGCCCATCGCTGACCAAACGCCACGCACAAGTCCTTCGGGAATACACAGTTGGGCAGCGTGAAACGATATTGGGCTCTCTCAGCGCGCCATCAGAATTGCTTGTTCAGGCGACACATCCACGATGGCTTGGCGCTGTGTGGCTGTGTGGTTGTGCTGACCTCGGTGTGGCGTCGAGAACGCTATGACACACACAATCCTCGGACAAAGAGTTCTGGGTGCTTCGGAGCTGGGTCCAAAGATTGATTCAGGATTGAGAATTGTGGGGGCGCATGTAAAGAGTTGTACCGCGGTGTCTGTGTTCCGTCTTGCCGCATAACAGGCAGTGGTGTACTGAATGGTGGCTTCCCTGGGGTCGGCTCCGTGGTCATTCGATAGCTCTTTTCAGCGTCTTTCTCCCCAACACCTTAACAAATGAATCTCATACTGGAGGAAGCACTGAATCTCGCGATAGATTCAGCTCCCTGTCAGAAGAATAAAATCGGGGGCGGTGATATATATCATCGATTGTGCGAAGTCAAAAGCTGAATCCAGCCGGACAATTCATCGCCTTGTTTCCAACCTGCTTCATATAAGTCGATAGAGAAATATTCTTTATTGCGGCTACGCGACAATCCATGTAGAGGAAAGCATCCCGCAAGACTTGGATACAGCTAGGGAGTTTACTTTTGTCCTCGAAAATATGCCATAGAATTCTGGCTCGAAGACGTCTTTTTATCTTCTCGATAACTGTACAGGTAGATCAATGAATGGTCGAGTCAGTGCTGCCGTGTAGATTCCGCTAACTGGCTCGTCTGGTTTGTAGGAATTTTCTTTCTTTTTTTTTCGCTAACTGAATATCTCACTTTTGGGTTGACTTGTCGATTGGAATGTGTTGTGTATAATTCAAGGAATCATGATCTTCTGCTAATGCTGCTAACTTAGCTGGGTGGACGTGTTTGTAAATGAAAACAGTCCCTGTGGTTGCAGTATGATTAAAAGGCGTCTCAGAGCGCGATATCGGATTATTGATGCAAGTGCTCGAGTTTTGGCTGTGAACAATTGCTAATGGTTAGAGAAGCTACGGAAGTAACGTTAGAAGGGGGTTCCAGTCTCTCACTTTGATTTCATGATGGCGGCGAATTGGGATAGAACACAGTCTCATTCGTGGCCTTTGACGGCTCCCAGTCCCTTTATTGCCCTGTTCAGACAGGTAGAGACCTTCTAAAAGCATGCCAGCCGATATTATCGATGGAACCTACTACTTCTCGGTATAAGTGGTATGAGATGCTGCTGCAAACTGATGATTAGAAGATGAGGATCCGTGAGCGGGAACAACAAGTGTGGGGGTCCTCGCCCAAAAAGTAGGGAAAATATGCTTGGCTCCATGGAGGGCTACGGTAGCGCAGGTCAGACCATAACATCCAGGCTCCAACTCTCAAAAGTGAGGCTTCCACCTCCCTCTCTCGCCCACATCCTCAACTCCATCCCGAAAATGCCCGAATCTAGCTCAGCTTTTGCATGGCCACAGGAGCACGCTCGCTCAGCCCAGTGTTCTCGCTTTCTGTGACAGCTCGACACGTGTTCGCGCGCGTGCTGTCGACATTTGCGCAACCGCGCAACACTGCGCATTCAACTCAACCCCCTCATCCTCCTTCTGCACCGCTCATATCCAAACAGGAAGACTAAACGATGCACAGAAGTACGCATGTGCAAATTCGCGCAATTCTCCAGTGCAACGTTCTCACATTCCCGCAACTCCGCCCCACGCCCTAACGTTCGCCTTCTCAGCCAGATGCAGCAATTGGTATTGCCTTATTTCTCACCAGAGGCTGATTTCACCCAATTCGTACGCCTGTGTTTCTGCGAGGCGCATTTCGACCGTTCGGAAACGTACTTTTGGCGTTTGGCAAGATGGCTAACGGCGCTCTGACCTGTTTGATGCACGCCGCGGTTGCGTATCCGGTCTCCGCGATGGGATTTTGGAATTTGAGTCAACGATTTTGGGGCAATTAGAGGGCGACTTAACTTCCCTGGACCAGGTATAAGTATTCTTTTCGCTCTTTGCACTACTTCTGAACTCCTTCTCTACACAACATCTTTCTAATTTCCATTCTCCGTTCCCACCCTTTTTGCTGTCCTGGATTCAACATGTCTCATCCACAAAGCAAACACCACCAAGACACATCCTTCTCCTATATAGGCGAATGGATATCCTCCGTATCCCACTGCGCTCACGATCCAAATATACTTGCACCTAAACACTCAACTGAATCCGACGACGAGATGATTCTTACACAACGCCTCAATCTGGTTAGCCTCAAATCACGTGATAACGCGTCAAGTCGCTCAAATCTTCCTCCCGTCACATCAACAGTGCGTGGTTGGCTGAAAGAAACTCTGCGGGACGAGCCATGGCGACCAGACCCGTTTTCATCCAATCGAACCACCACCCGCACACACCAGGCTGAACGAATGCCAAGGACAAGATCAAGACCAGTTACAGCATATACCACTCCGATGGCACGATCGCAGTCCCCACAGTCTCGAGATGGCGGGTGAACGAGCTGATCAGATGGTCTGGGGCGAAAGACTAAGCCGCAACAGTGTGAAGGGAATGACGACTTTATGTGCAAATATGGGGGTATGTATAGGGTACATCTGGGTGTCGGGAATTACGGCGTTATGATATCCGTGGGAAATTGGTTCGTGCTTAGAGGTAATCGGTTGTATAAGAGCTGTAAATAAAGGGTCTCATTTTGCGCTATTGGTGATCAGTTGTATAGTACCTACGATAAATTAAATCCCCTTCTCTAAATAGCTCCACATCGCAAGTTCCCCCGCACGGGTTGACGATTCTCCGCTCCGCCTGAAGAGTAAGAACTACCATCATCCACTCGCAACGCCCACTCGCCGCGCCATCGTGTCTCTTCAAGCAAAGTCATTACTCACACATCCTCATAATTTCGCTTCGTAAACCATTACCTCTCTTCCGTTGCCGTTTCGAACGTCCATCGACCACCTTCCTTGCACTTCAACTTCCCACATCTTCGGCTCGCGGTGAACAGCTCACTTGCCGTTGGCCGTCATGTATCTCGGGCTTATATCCATATCGAATTAAACTTGTCACGGTACAATTTTTAACAATGCCTGGCCAAACGTTGAAAAGACAGACTTAACGAATATGGCACAAAAGAATCACAAGATCACGTGTGAAATTAAGTACTCCCAGTAATATGATGGAGTCCATTGAGGCATGGAGACGAAGTGGAGGAAGCTCTTCAGACCACAAAGCCTGCAATTGCGAACGATGACAGAGGGCTTAGTCTGAACGGGTATCGTGATATGACGAAGCAGATTGATAGAGTGATGTTCGTTGTGATGATAAGTATGTTGATTCTGGCACGGGATAGATGAACCTGTACGTTAAATATCCAGATGGTTCCATTTCTTTCAACCCAATCCCCCCTTATGACTGCTCCCCTTCCTCCCTTCCTTCTTCACTCTTGTGTACCTGAAACTCCAACCTCCTTTTCCCAATCCTCGCTGCTGCTGCTGCCATACTCTTCGCCCTCAATCTGTTACTTTCTTCCTCTCCACAAGCCAGCACTGCGTCTCTCTCCTTCTTCCACCCTAAGTATTGAGATTTGAACAGCCTCTCAGCCTTTTCGTCCATATTAATGCCTTCACTTTCCCCATCTTTTTTCTTGTCCATATTTATATCCTTCACTTTGAAGACTGAGTACCCCATCTCGTGCCATAGTCTAAGCTGTCTAGCAAACCCGTCATTAGGTGTTATGACGGGCCTGTATTTCCTCGCCACCTCCAACGCCTCTGCATACTCAATCTTCAACTTGCACATCAAATAAGCCACAACCACAGCCCCCGATCGCGAGATGCCCTGCAGACAGTGAACAAGCACTTTCGCTCTTCGGGTCTTCACATCATGTGCTATCTTCCTCTCACCTTCGCCCGTCGCCGCATCCTTAGTATCGTCGCCAATTTCGTTTGTTGGAATTTTCGCTGAGGATTCGAGAGCGCCGTCGATCCATGCACACACCTCATCCAACTGAATTAGTAGGTCCGCGAGCGGATCATCCTCAATCTCCACTCTCTTATTCACGATTCCCGCTCTTTCTAGCCCTCCTAGCCTCTTCTCACTATTCAAAAGTGTGAGGACATGTGTAATCCCATTCTCCATAAGCCGCGCAGCCGAACAAGGGACTACAACATTCGATATATACAACCCGGGAACATCTTCAATATGCGCTATGTTTTCATCGTCGAACATCTGCATAGTTTTATCTGATTTGGTAGCCGCTTGACATATGTTAGATTTAGATGGTGGGTCGAAATGTGGTTCTTGAGGACGAGGAGAGAGATGGTGGTGATAGTCTAAGATGAACTGAATGATTAGCTAAATATGAAATTGCTGCCTGGCTTCACCCCGTCAGCAATGTAGCCACACACTAAAATCCAGCTCTCCGAACTAGGCTTCCATACTGAAAGGCTTTAGCATCGTGATATAGCTTCAACGCCCCCTTCTAATGACTCCAGGGATAAGCAATACACGTTGAAAAAAAACGGATCCTGTTAAACCGAGGACCCAAAATATTAGTCACTACATATCAAAATACAGTATTATTACCAAAGAGATATAGGAAGCTACAAACACACAAAGGGTATAACCAAAACCTACCAAGACCCATCAGTACCCAAGTTTGGAATCCAGCTCGAAGCCTATTACGTCTTGCCACCCGCATCTACTACATATCGCTACATTTTCACTTCCTCCCCCTCCCCCACCTTTTCCTCCTTGCTTACCCTTTTTGCATTACATTCTACCACCTACTCCCATGATCCGCATACGCACTACCGACCTCTAACGCCGGAATGCTGAACCCATATCCATCCGTATGTCCTTCCTTATCACTCGGAGTAATCTCCACCCTGATAGACACATCTAGCCCAAATGGCCCACAAAGACCCGTCGGGGTCAAGCCATTCGCGGCTGGATGGCCCGTCCCGGCGCCTTGCTCACCAGCATGGATTGGTTTCCTCGCATTGCCCTTGGGGTCCGGAGGTGCCGAGGCCTGGGTCGCAGAATGCGCGGGCGTTGCACCGTTATTGGGCTGGGCTGCTTCAGCAGAAGTGATCTCGGGTTGAGGCACTGTGGCAGCGGCTGGCGGCGGAGCGGTGGAAATCGAGCTGGGATCGGGGTGCGATTCAGCGATGATGGCGTAATTGCGGGAGGGCATGGTAGCGTGATTTGCATCGCTTGTTTTCTTCCCAACCTTGGCGGTGCCGTTGCCGTTGACGGCTCCATTTGCGTCTCCGTTTGCGGAAACGTTCGTAGCGCCATTTCCATTGCTGGCTCCATTTGTTTTCTCGGTGCCGTGTCCCGGATCGCGGTCGAAGATCTCCAGCAGAGTCTCGTCGGTGTCGTGGTCTAGGTGGTGGATCTTGTTCCGCCTAGCGAGTAGATTGGCGACGGCTTGCGGTGGGGGCTTGTTGGTAATCGCCGAGCTGACCACGTTTGGCATATAGCGGTAGTCATGCTCCGCGGGGATGGCCAGTTTGGGGTTTGAGAAGAAGCGTCCAACGGCTGCGAGATGGACATCTCCACCAAGGATCGTGACGCGGACTGAGTGCTTCTTGGCCATGTTCTGCAGCATGTGAATCAAGTCCCGACGCTCATGCTTGTGCTGATGCGCAGTGTAGTGATCATCTAAATCATCTAGGAGATCAACATTGCCGTCAAACTTGTTGAAGATGCTACCGCCGAAGCCGAAACGCTTATTCAAAAACTTTATAGGGGCGATGAGAGGAGAAGAGAAGATGTTCTCCAGCCACTGCAGACGCGGGTAGGCGATGGGTACACCCAGAAGGAGAATCAAGTGCTTCAGTTCCTTGTTTTTCTCGAATTCCGCGTTAAGGCGGTCGAAGATCAGCTTGTAGGTCTCGGGGTAGTTGATCTGATGGCGGGTACGCTCCGTTCGCGCATCAATACCACAGAATGCAATACGGGCACCAAGCTGGCAGTAGATGCTTCGGCTGGATTCCTCAACATAGGGTCCGGGTTTCGGGCCGATAATGTAGGAAGGATCATCAATGTCGTTGGTCATGACAAAGGTGTTCTTGAGCTGCACGGGATCGGCCGGGGTTCCCTCAGAGCCCACATCGACCGTCTTGGGCGCATCCGTTGTGAATGTGCTCTTCGGAGGAGCCATGTGCTGCTGGAAGAGGAGGTAGTACTTATGCGCAACGCCTCCAATGCCGCGAAAGACATGGCATCTCATGAACTTGTCCGTGTACGAACCAAAGCCATCAATGATATCATGGTCGTCCCAGATGTTGAGCTGCGGGATCTGGCCATTGGCAGTGGAGAAAGGCTTCTGTCCATACCACCGCACATAGTTGTTGAAGTAATACTCGTCGCATTCATCGCGCATTTTCTGGCCGAACGGGTACTCCCGGCGCTTATGTGGGTTGGAGATATCCGTCCAGGGTCGAAGCGGGCCGTCAATCCGCACACCATCGTTGTAGATCTGGTCGCCGCCACCAATCATGACGTGGAAGGGTCTCTGTTCATGCATGCGGAGCACATCGTTCCAAAGTGCGGGGCCGGACCACGCGTCGACGTCAGTGCCAACACTGAAGCCATTGCAAGAGTGGAAGAGAATGCGCATCGACTCGGCGATGGACGGCACGGCGAAGACCTGGGGCTTTGCTGTTTTCTTCTCGTCCACGTACGTGAAGCCCTTCAATTTGTATTCCCACCGCGACTCGAACTGCTGGAATGGCAGGTCAATGAGGAAGCGCCAGAAGGCCTTGTCTGGGTCCTCATACAGCTTCTCACCGCGGAACACCCTGCTACCCTCCCCCGTGAAGGATGTGTTTCCTTGGTTCGGCTGCACTGGACCGGCGAAGGACAGCGTGAGCTCAGGAATTTGCTGGCCAATGGCGGTTACCACAAGAACGCTGCCGTGCCAAATAGGCGCACCCGAGGTCTCGTTGCTCATGCGCCTGTAGTTCAGGAGCGGGCCCACGATGACCTCCATCTCTTGCCTCGTGCTGAGCACTTGCGGACCTGTTCCAACTCCTTGCACCCCGCTGGGGTCGGTCTGGGGTGTGATAGCATCTGCCATGTTTGTACTGCGCGGGACGTGGGTCTGCGGTCGCTGGATCAAGAGGATGGTGCGGTACCAAGCTGAAAAGGTGCACGAAGGGTCCCTAGAACTACTGAAGAGCCGTCAGTTCCGTGCTCGAAGCAGCGTAGAGCCTGTACTCATACCCGTAGTGACTCTGCCAACAATCTTGTCCCGAACAAGCTCGGCGCAAACTGGGCGATGCTTCTCACGATGCTGCAGGGCAATTGTTGCAAGTCAGAGAAAGAAGCAAGGGAGGACGTGTCCCTTATTTCAGCGCATGGGCAAAAAGGGCTGAAAGGCGGGCGTCGTGATGGGGGCGAAGCGCATGCAACTGGCGTGAGCAATGTTGTTGTATGGATGTGATTGCTTGCTCGAGGGTGCCACAGGAGTTGCATGCAGGCTAAGAGTGCCCAGAGCAGCTAGGATGCCGCTAACTGGGGCCATGGCATCGAGACTGGAGTGGCTTGAGGTTTCTATCATCGTCTGTTCATCATTTTTTTTCCCATTATTTCAAGCTGTCTGAGAGGGTTTATCGTCAATGGAAAGTAAACAAGCGCCCCCTCTTGCGCGTCCAGCTTCTCCCTGCGGAAACCCTCAACGTCGTGAGGATCCCCTGCGAAGCTGGGGTCCCGGCAGCACTAATCAAACATGCGGGCCCAAGCTCTTGCAGCCAAGTTTCAGCTTGGGATGGTTTGTGGCGTCAAAATATTGTCGTCATGGTTGTGGCGGTGCGGATGCTGGCAATCCAATCGTGGGCAGGCATTTCAAAAGCATCTTTCTTAGGTGCATATGAGGTTATTGGAAAGCATGTATGCGCTGTTCATTCGGAACCCGTGATGAATCAATCGCAAAGAACCAGAAGTGTGTGTGCGTAGTGGACCGATGTTCTCTTCGGCTGTGGTTTCTTTCCGGAAAATGGGGGTGTCATCTCTTTCTGCATACATCTTTTGCCTATCTCGTCCAAATCAGTTCGATGATGAACAGGGCTCAATAGATCCGTATAGAATGACCAAATCTACAGTGCAAGGCTAAAGACCACCGCCACCATTGAAGAACGCCATCTAATGCTCCCGCTCCAGTAAATGCAAGGCACCCCTCTGCCTCTTCCCCAACCTCATATATTTCTCTCAGCTCTTTCCCAACACGTCCCCCTTAACGCCCATCTCCTGCGCAACTCTCCTCACCACTTCCCGAATCGCTTCACACGCTGGAGAATCAGGAAACGCGTCCAAGAAGCTCTCCCCAAAGTCACACGCCATCCCAATCCTTGGATCTAGAGGCACCGCGCCCAGAAATGGGATTCCTTCCTCCTCCGCCAACATCCTTGCACCCCCAGTGCTCGCCCTAAATATCTGACTCTCGTGTTTACACCCTGGACATACAAACCCACTCATATTTTCCACGATGCCCAAAATCCTAATCCCTGCCTTCCGACAAAAATCAATCTCTTTTCTCACATCCAGCAAACTGACCTCTTGGGGCGTAGTAACCAGCACCGCGCCATCCACCCCGGCGCCCTTCAAATAACTGTTCACGCTCAAATGCTCATCGCTCGTCCCCGGCGGCGTATCCACGACCAGGAAGTCAAGCTCT
Source organism: Beverwykella pulmonaria (assembly GCA_001599595.1). Taxonomy (NCBI): domain Eukaryota; kingdom Fungi; phylum Ascomycota; class Dothideomycetes; order Pleosporales; family Melanommataceae; genus Beverwykella; species Beverwykella pulmonaria. The sequence continues at coordinate 316,933 of BCHH01000010.1, read as the reverse complement.
CCCCACACAACCTCCATGAGGAACTTCTTGATGAGCCCATTCTTCTTCGCCCCCCGCCAGATCACAGCATCGTCTCGGTTTGGCAACATGAACTGCACGCTCATGACCCCCAGGTTCTCAGACATCCACACGGGCTCCCACCCTTCACCCGTGACATGTATCGTCTCCTCTTCTACGCCCATCATCTTCGGTATTGACGGACCACAAATATCTGTGTCCATCAGCCCCACGGTATGATCTTGGTTCGACGCGAAGCCGTGCGCAAGCATGGTAGAGAACGTAGATTTGCCGACCCCGCCTTTTCCGGAAAGAACAAGCAGTTTGTGTGTTATGGAGGCGAGGCGCGCGGTTATGAGGGGGATGTCTGGATCGGGGCCTTTGGGCGCAGAGGCGCATATCGCTTGGTTGGGGCAGCCGGCGCACGAATCGGCGGTGCCGGCCGCTTGAGATTCGGGGCCAGGACAGTGTTCTGAGAGGGTAAGTATGAGGCATTCGGGAGTGAGAATGGTGGCGCGAGGCGTATGTACCTGGTTCGGGAGCGACGAGTTGAGGGGCTGCTTTGAGGGGAGCGTCAAAATCGACTTGCGTCGGCTCTTCTAACGAGGGCGCCATGTTACCTATGCGAGTGGTGGGTGATATCTTGAAGGAGGGAGAAAAAGGGTTGCCAAAGATGCGGCTTGCTAATCCAAAGTTCACAGGGCTGATAGCTTGCTTGGCATTTTGCCCCACGTTTCCGTTGTCGGCGCGGGAACATTTCCGCGGGGTTCATACTCATTTCAATCCAAAATCAAATATCGTATGAGTGAAGTTTCTATTCGCCTTTCATGCTCCTCTATGTATAGCATGCATGACCATAATTCGTCATGCGCTGACAATTCCCCGCTGTCCAAGACAAACACCTACCAACGGTCGCTCGCTACTGCAGCTTCACCATCACATATGGTATCTCGACATCCTCCTCTGTCTGGTCTTCCGCAGTGATCTCGAAGATGACATTTTTCTGGTGATCCGGGATCGGCTTCTTGCTGATGACTTCAACGAGCTTGCTCATGCTGGGAAGTGTTAGCGGGATTCTGAGGAGGGATACGGGAAAACTTACGAGAGAACCAGCCTGTCCTTCAGTTTGGCAGGTGGGTAGAAGGAAGCATAGAGCAGACTGACGCCCGAGCTGACCATCTGCACGTTGAGACCCTTCTTGTCGAAGTGGTCGATGAACTCTTGGAGGGTGATATCCTCAAGCTCAAACCGATCCCATAGCTTGTCAATTGCGAACTCCTCGCCGTTGTGTCCGACATATTTGCCCTTCGGACTGCTGATGGGCTCGCTAAATCCAAAGAACGGCAGTGCCAAGTTTACGAACCCGTTCTTGTACTGCTCAATATCTGTCTTGCCGTCTAAGATCTTGTACAACTCAAGGTTCACAAGACCGGTGACCAAGGCGGTAGTGGTGGCAATCGCTGGGATGATCTTACCCGCGATGAACTTGGTCTGATGCCGGTCTGACGGCTCAATCTTGTAGTTTTCAGCCCGTAAATTGCTCGCAGCTGTGATGAAGTCGATGTGGTGGTTTGTGTCGTCATCCTTTTCGAACTCTACAGGCTCGAGCTTGAAGCCCGCAAGCGACTTTGGCGCAGGCAACGACTCAATGATCTTATTCAGACCATCGTTGTCGTCTACTGGACCAGTGGCTGCATTCGGATCCGGTTCCGCATCGCTCGCTTGGATCTTGACGGTGGGGTCTGGCTTGAAGTCTGGAACGATCATGTCATTGAGGACCTCCAGGTAGTGTTCCTTAGGGACACCCTTGGGGTTGATGCCGTAGTTGAAAGCGTGGAGATTGGCAGCTGCGATTACGAAAGAGAGGTGAGTGGGGTTGGATGGGTCGAACTTCAAAGCGTCAGGTGCACGCTTAGGCCCAGACCAGAATGGCTGGCCGGAGCCGGTTGTAGAGTCCTTCGGAAAGTTGTACAGCAGCTGCTGAATGGCATTGTTGTAGCTCTTCTCGAATTGCTGACGCGCCCAGATGATGCAGTCGTCGAAGGTCAAGGGCTTCTCTGTTACTAGGAAGTCCCGAAGCGTCTCCAGAGTCTGCTTCTCGTTACCCGATTGCTTTAGGGTGGCCCCCAAGTAATTAGGTTGTGTGAGGTAAAGGTTGACAATCTCGGGTCCCTTGACGAAGAATGTATCAAACATCTCCCGAGCCCAGGCAATCGTGTGCTCAATCTTGTTTGGGAAACTCCGCAGTGTACACATTGGGAAAGACCGCTCTGGTGGATCTTGTGAAGACGAATAGGACTCGGTAATGTGCGGGAGAATGACTTGAACATTGCCCTTGGTTCCCAGAGTGCCACTATCAAGAAGAGATTTTCGGAAGAAGACGCATCGGCGGTCGACGTAGGTTCGTGCCTCCACATTATCCAAGGCATTTGTGACCGCGTCCAAGTTGTTCCAGAAATTCTCGTTGAAGATGTGCTCGGTGTCGGGACCAACTTTTTCCGACATGGTCTCGATCTTGCCCTTCAGATCAGGGTTCATAGCTTGAACTGCGGCAGCAGCAGCAGTGCTCTTGAGTTTGCCGACGTCGGTGGGTCGGAACAGGAACTGCCGATTCAGATTGCTCCTCTCGATCTGGTCGTTGTCTGTGACATAGATCTTTCCCTCAGGACCAGCACCTAGACCCATCATGGCCCAATTCTTCAACATTTCGCAGCCAATAGCGCCGGCACCGACGAGAAATTCTTTGACGTTGCCGAGTTTATCCTGGTATTCTTTACCAAACACTGCAATCTGACCATCGTAACGTGAGCCAATTGGTTTGCACTGCTCCTCGGAACGGGTGGTTGATGATGGTAGAGACTCGAGGGAATCGAAGTAGAGGAGCTGGACGATGGGGTGGAACTTCCCAGACACGGATTTGAGGATTTCCTGAGCGGCCATTCCGCCAAAGAACGCTGCGATTGGGCTGAGGTCACCGCGAGCCTGGTAACTGAGCTCCTTGATGAGCTTCTCGTCAAGCTCAATCTTGTCCTCACCTTGACTTGCAAGATTTTCAGCGAGCTTGAAGACTTCCGCTGCATCGGCCTCGTGGTGTGCACGTGGGAACTCTCCACCATGGCTTTCCGCGAACGCATGGAGCGCTTGTATACCCACGTGGAGTTGCTGGGGCCTATCGAATTTGGCGAAGTCGGAGATGAGCAGCTCGGGCTTCTTCAGTTGCTGGCTAAACGACTCAAAATCGATGATCTTGGGCATTTTGACCTGGGTGTACTGGCCACCGCGTATGTAATCCCCGTGCTCGGACACATCGCCAATGGAGAAAGTGTATGGGCCCTTGACTTCTATTTTTTTGGGGGCAGCATTGTTCAGTCCCTCCATGCCCTGGATCTCGGAAAAGGTAACGTAATCTCCATCCTCTAGGCCATGGCGAGTTTCGTCAAGCGCAGAGACCAGACCATCTGCAGTGATAGCGGCCACAATCCCGGTGTTGACAACCTCTCCATTCGGGTCTCCTATTGTGAACTTCTTGCCAAAGTCTGTGAATATGGAGCCGAACAAGCCGAAGGTGTCAGTGATGACAATATAGATGCCGTTCTCGTGGCAGTAGTCGGCGATCTTGATCTGGTCCTTCAAGGGCGTATCTGTCAGGACAATGGCTTGAAACTGCTTCAACTGGGACAAGTCTGATGTCAGATCCTTGCCCGCAAATTCGTGCACAGGTGTGTATGGGTTCAGCTCGGAGACTCGGGGAACAGTGACGCTGGCGCGGGGCTTGCCGACGTCCTCTGGATGGAGGAAGAATTGCGATGACAGGTCAGCGAGGGCGGCGGGTTTGGGGTCGTACAGTGTCAGCGATTTGACGCCGGCGAGTGCGATATTCTTGGCGATCTCGACTCCAAGGCCTCGCAGACCAGCAATGAGGATGTTGGAGGAGCCCATGCGCTTCATGGCCTCATGACCGAGCACGTACAGCTGTCTGCTGTAGAGCGACTCGTCGATCTCGCCCGGCCCATCCTTGGGCCGTTCAGCGACAGCAGCGGGGCTGTCGATTTGCATGTTGTCCTCCTACAATATGTGTGTGTTAAAAATGCAGAGTGTGATGTGGTGAGTAGCTGGGACGGAGCAAAGGGTGGCCGTGGCTATAAGAGCTCACTGAGGCGGCCGCGGGTGTTTATAAATACACAGCCTCGACTTGAGCAGTTGGTGCCTGCCTGGGCTAGCAGATTTACTGCCATAGCGCTTGGACTTACCGACATGGCTTTTTTATGCGGACTTCCAAGGTCCTCACCGGAAAACCTTCTCTTCCCCAGCTTGCCGGCTGTTGTGGGGAGGGGAGCAGTGGATTATGGCCGCGGAGGAGTGGCTCGGGTGCAAACGGGCAGCGCTGTGGGGTGTTGGCTCAGACAGTCGGGTGTGACGAAGTCGTCGAGTCTTCGAGTGAGTGTACGGACTGGGGAGGAGAGGGGGCCGTATGGCATAAGCAGAAGGGCGGTCGTTGAGGGTGAACAGTATGGGCGAGCGAAGGTGCTAGATGATGGGATAGGTAGCTACGGCGAAACGCGCTAGCACATCCCACTTTGTCTTGGCACATGCAACCGCCCTACATGCCTGGAAGGCTCCAGCCCCTCGACACCCTCGTTTTCTATGGAATCACGGCACAAGACATCCACAGTCACAGTCAGTCACAGTCACAATCAGAGTCACGGACATTCTGTCATTCCCCTTTCAACAAATGCACCAGCACGACATCTTGCGCCAATTGCTTTGTCAGCAGCAGCGGGGCAAGCGAACATCGGCGGCGACAAGAAATGTTAGACCAGTCTTCACGCAGTAGTAATCATAAATGTGTAAACGGAGAGTCGTCATATTCACAGCCTCCACGCCGTCACTCGTTATTTACATAATCCCCAGGGTCGTCACGCCATATTTTTTTCTGTCCATCTCGTGGCCCGTATCCATCTGTCATTACCGTCCGCACCATCGCGGTGCTTTCAAAACGCTCTAGAAAAAGAGAACCAAAACGCCGCCTAGGAGGTGGTGGAGGACGTGTCCACAGAACCTCAGAATGCCCGCTATGTCCCGATGCTGTGGACTGAATGCAAAATAAAAATGTCAAAATAGGAACGCTTGGTACAGGAACAAAAAGCGGAAGTCTCAGCGCCGTGACGAATGACGCGTGTGGCGGGTATGTCGGTCTGATGAGCTTGCGCTACCTGCGAAGTTGTTAGTGGGTTGCAGATGGGCTATGTGCGTGGGAGAGCTTACTTGAACTAGTGTATTCGCTGTAGTACGCAGAAGAGCCAGAGATGGTGGTGCTCTTGTCGTCGTGCTTGCGATCGTGCTTGCGCTTCAGTCCGAGTGCCAGCGCCGCACCCCCAAGGAGCGCCCCGATGCCGAGGGCGTTGCCAAATCCACCGCCGCTGCTCTTCTTTGACCGAGGAGGACGGGCAGGACCCTGTCCGTACCAGCGACGTCCGCCGCCGCCGCCGCCACTGCTGTGGTGTTGTTCGATGTACGTCGTCTCTTCGTGGGTATGCTTTCTCCTTCTGCCGCCGAAGCATGCCATGAGGGTGTCGAACAGTGCGCGGAAGCAGCAGAAGAGGCAGAGCAAGAACAGGAGCAGAAGGCCCAAAAGGACACCAATGACAATTCCCGCAATGGCTCCACCGCTGAGCCCGCCGCCGCCGCCGGTCTGCTCGATGGGGGTCACGCCAGTCGAGATGGGAGATTCGAAGGGAGAGGTAGCCGTGGGAGCGCCGGTGGCTGTGATGATAATCAGAGTCGAGCCCGTGGGCCGTAACGGCGCGGACGGGGTCAAGGTACCAATAACGCCACCCGAAGATCCTGGGAGGAGCTGGTGGCATGTGTTATCCGTCCCGCAGAAGTATCCGCTGGAGCAACAGGTGGACGCGCAAGGGGATTGTGCGCCAGTGCATGACGGTGTGGGTTGTGCGGCTGCGCCTGGGCCGACCCAGTAACTGTAGACGGACGTCTTCGTCTGGAAATCAGTTTCGACCCAGGTGGTAGTGGCTAGCACATAACCGCCTGTCACAGCGGCGCCGCTCGCAGGTACACAGATGGCCTCGTTCGCCTGGTTCTGGCCGCAAGTGGTGCCGGCATAACAGCAAAGCTGCCCATACCAGCCGCAGACAGTAGCACTGGGACCGCAATCGCGCTTTTCCAGTTGGGTGTCGTTACGCCGCTCGTTCGGTTCGGGAATGGGATTCGGATAGGGCTTTGCGAGGGTGGATGGGAGGAATGCAATTGCGACCAGGCCGAGGACGGCTGCGCGAGCCGTTGAAATCATGGTAGCGGTCTCGCAGACCAAGCGGTCGGTCGCCGTGCGAAGAGTTGTTGCTCAGGCGCAGAAGGGCGGTGAGTGGGGAGCGATGGGATGGAGGGGTAGGTGGGTGAAAATGATTGGAGCGTGGAATGCAGCTGAAGCGATCGTGGAATGCGACGCGGCAAAAGTCAGCGATAATTGTCCGAGAGGTGTGGAATGCAAGAATGGAGAGAGTATGGGAGAGAGGGAGAAGATGTGCGGGGAGGATATTCGCGTGCGAGGAAGAGTCTACTCAGAAGAAACTTTGAGGCTGGGAGGTGGTTGGCTATGCCCGCCTCCGCTTTTCTGCGCAAATGGCACTACTGCGTGCTTTCCCTTGCTGCGGTGTTGTCACCCACTGCGAAACCTTGCGTCACAGCCGGGGTAAGATCGTCGGTTCTTTAATGTGTACAATTGAGGCGAACAGAAGAGTTGATGCGGTGATGCGATGATGCGTGCGACGGTGCAGTATGAGCCTCAGCCGCTGGACAACAAAATCACTAAGCGAGATTTGGCCCAGCAACGACCCGCCCCCTGCCTGCTCCTTCACCACCACGCCAAGTTTCAACCAAGCTTTCATCGTGCGCAAATGTCACTATTCCATCTAAATATACACTTCCGCTTCCATCCCAAGCTCTCAGAGCTGGTACTCTGCGATCAGCTTCTCCGCCGCTTTTTGGCCAATCAAGTACGCCGTGGCTTGCGTGTGGTTACTGAGACACATTAGCAACTGGCTGCAACATAAACATCAAGAGAACTGACCTGGGAGTCAATGGACACACGCTCAGATCAGCCACCCGGAGCCCATCCACGCCGTACACCCTGAAGCTGGAGTCCACACAAGCCATAGGATTGTCCTTCTTCCCCATCACGGCTGACCCATTGGCATGCCACACGGTGTTGACTGCAATTCTCATGAATGCGTCAATGTCCTCGTCCGACAAACTCGCCGGCCCCCATATCTTGTTCTTGATCACCTTCTTCAAGTCTGGGTTCTCGAACAACTTCGTCGACGTCAATCGGATGGCTTCTCGCATGGCGCGCTTGTCATACGGGTGCTCGAGGAACCCGAGATCAATAACTGGCTTATCTGCGGGATTCGCCGAACCGAGTGTTACTGAGCCCTCTGACAAAGGGTTCATTAAGAACGCTACCGCGCCGAGATAGCTGCTTCCTTCGGGCAGCACCGTATCTGGCGGGAACAGCAGGCAGTTGCTAATGAACTCGTACGTTGGCACGACGTCCCTCGAGAGGAACTCTTGTATCTCCGGGCCCAGAGCCTTGTACTCGGGCCACTCTTCTAGTCCGGGTGCCTTCAGGAAGCCTCCCCACAGACAACTGTTGTGGATGGAGAATGCACCCGATCGGTCCTTTTTCCACAGGGCGTCTGCCTCGAGCATCAGATTCTCGTCGTGCTCAAAAGCGTACCTGTCGTTGTGGCTGCTGTCTACTTCGGCAATGAGAAATGTCAAGATGTGATCGTGCAGTTGCTTGCCCACCCCAGGCAAGTCCTTCACTACTTTGATGCCGAGAGCTTCCAGCTCCTTTGCTGGCCCTATTCCGTTCAGCAAGAGGAGTCTGGGAGTGTCAATGGATCCGCCACAGATAATGACCTCCTTGTTGGATGTCGCTAACCCCCTCTATCAGTAAACATCAAGGGTCATGGTGTAGTTGCATACCTCTTCGACCATCGGCAGTCTCGATTCCGACAACCTTGTTGCCTTCAAACACTAGACGATGCACCACAGCATCCGTCCATATCTCAAGATTATCCGGCGGGTCCACCAAATGCGCCGTCGCGCTTGTGGTCCGACCATCCCTCGAATATGAAGACGGGAAGATACTGATTCCAATTGGGTTCCCCGAATTCGTATCCAGGTTGATCTTCTCTCCATTTTTAATCAAAGCCTCCATGGACAGAGCCACGCCTTGTTCCAGGACATTCGGCAAGCACACCTTTACTACCCCGTCATGTCCATGATCTTTCGCGTCTGGGTTCGCCAGATGCTCGTATCCTTTTGTCCCCTCGGTATCGAAATTCTCAATCGCCTTAAATGACTTCAATGTATGCTCCCACCTCCAGCTGTCGTCGCCCACCATGTCTGCCCAGCGATTGTAGTCCTCCCTGGATCCGTACAAATACACAGCAAAGTTCAGGATGCTGCTCCCGCCTAGGCCTTTGCCTCTTATATACTGGATCGTTCTGCCATCTAAATTCTTCTGTGGCGTAGACACAAAGCCATGGTCGAGTTCGGGACGCACGAAGGCCGGTGTGTAGCGGTGGAAGGGCGCTCGAAGGAACTCGCCCTCTGGATAGGAGCCTGCTTCGACGATGAGGACGGAAGGGCGCGAGCGTGCGTGTGACAGCTGGTGGGCGAGTCGACAACCTGCTGTTCCTCCTACATCATATCGAGTCAGTTGCTAATACTATTTGAATAACAATCGATAACAGACGCACCCCCGACTATGATGAAGTCATACGAAGACCTATGTGCGGAATCCATGTTGGAATCGATTAGACAGTCCAAGATGGTATCAGGTATATGGAGGACAGGAAAGACTGTACGTGCTCGAGGTTTTCACTCAACTTGAGTGCTGGAGCAGGCTGCATGTGAGCCTTTATAATCAAACATTGATGAGTCCTTTTCCGAGACCCTGACATCGGCCTATCACGCTACATACTGCATACCATTCACACGATGCATTTCCAATGCATCGGTAACCATTATTGCCTGTTTTGGCATTCGATTCATGGTGGCAAAACCGCTATCCGCAGTCAGCCACTACTGACTCACGAGGCCATCAGCAGGGTAATGCTTATGTAGTCAAGGCGCATGAGCACTGTGGTGTGCAACTCGGAGTTCCTGGTAAGGCTGTTAAGGGTTGCAGATGACGGATGTGGAGTTGAGAGTTCGATAGTAGGGCGGCTAGGTTCTTGGTTGGTGCACAGTTTGGAGCTATGGCCTGTACCCCGCCCGACTTGCAGCTCTTCAACATGTCCTAGTTTCCAGTTCGTCAGCGCCTCATAGCAGGGTTCGAGAATAGCTTAACGGCTTTGATATATATAGATTTCGTTCACGCTGAACAAACTACGTCTGTTTAGGTAATAACATCATCCCACATTCTGTCCAATCCCTCCTCTACTATCAATCTCCGTCTCCGCCCTCGTAAGTTCATTCATGTTCACCCTACTCCCCATCAACGAAGCCGGCAGCTCATCCCTCATCCAATCCGGCGTCAACCTCTTCTCCCTACCGAACGCCGCCCGTGGTGCTTCCACGCCGTCTACCACGCCTAACCCTCTCTCTGCATCTCCCTCCGCCGCCGCCGTCACCAGACTCCGATGATGCAGCGGCAAGAACTTTGGGAACGACCTCGCAACCAGAGCTCTCAAATCTGGCAATGAAGCTGCAATGATAGCCAGCGATATTTGGATAGCGATGAGCATATTAATCGCGCCGCCAAAGTATCCCGAATCGTCTTCTCGCCGGCGAATAAAGGGATTTGCAGTAGCGCCACGACGCAAACCGTGAACCCCAGCGCAAAGATAACCACGAGTCCCGCCCTCTGTCTCGCCCTCAACTTGCTCAAGCGCCACACATACGGGATCGGCAGTGCAAACACTGAACAATCAATAACACTATCTCCTATCGCGGCGGAGTAAGAGTAAGTGGAGGAGCTGAAGCATTGCGAGCCGGAAAAGGAGCGGTAGTCCTTCGTCTAGAATTTTGGGATTGCGCGGCAGAAGACGATGAGCACGGTGAAGACTTCAGCGAATTGGAGGAGCGCAAGGAGGAGCAGTGCGTAGCAGAGGCGGCGGAGAGTGAGGAGTTGAGGTGGGAAGATGCGGAGGTAGTAGGTTATTATGCTAAGGCGTGTGAGGGTTACGGCGAAGATGTAGGCTATGCGGCGTTCGAAAATGTGCTGAGGATGTGAGCTTGGAGGTAATAAGTGAATAGAGGGCAGAGGAGATGTACCTGATAGTATGGTATTTCGGGGTCCCGGTCCGGTCTGCCCAATACATGGTCAATTCACCTTTGAACGCGGTGATCATCCTCTCAGAACTCACCCGCGGATATCAAACCCCCAACTATCATCCGCATTCAAGCACGAAATAACTGTTATTCCAAATGCACTTATCGTGCCCAGAATAATCAGTATATCATCCGCCGCCAACCTCCTCTTAATTCTCACTCTTGAGTACCCCCTCAGCACAACTGTACAAATTGCTAGCACAGTCAATGGGATCTCTACCGAAAGTATGACGAGGTTCTCCGCGTTTCCATAATCATCTGCATCTGTGACACTGTCATTTCCGTCTGATCGGACGAACAAAGAGCTCCAGGGGGTGCTAGGTTCTAATCGTCGTGTTGGTGGAAAAAGCATAGCAAAGGTGCGCCTTCATGGCCAGGGCTTGGCACGATTAGATTAGCACCGACGAGTGTGCGTGTTAGTTGCATTACGAATTAATATTTGAGGCAGGGTGGTTGTTCTCTGGGAAAAAATGTAAGATGGGAGGTTCCAAGACAGTTTGTAGTGCTGACGTGCAGGTGGCTCGCTGACTGAGCACGCCGAGACATCTACACGGCCAATACATGGTGAGTAACAGATATGAGACCTTATAATTTTTGTCTTGGATATTGCGCGCTGGATATTTTTCGGGCAGATGGGTTGGAGAAGCAGTTGCATAAAAGGGTTCATTTAAGAACTTTCATATGACATATGATAAAAACAGCGCGAAAGCGAACGCAATGACGCATTACGAAGCTAGCGTTGAGAGAGAAACTGAAAGATCAATGTCATGCTGTGTGGAGTGCTGGCTTAACGTAGCGGATAGTTGACATTGCAGTAGCGTATTCGTGAACCGACTTTCAAAAAACGCCTTCAATCCTCTCAGTCTGATTGAAGTCATACGCATTTCCATACGGCCGATTCAGATAATTTTTCATGACTTCCTCGCTCGTGTCGAACTTTGCGGCGACCTGCAAACCCGTTTTCTCGACTGACAGTCTATCCTTCAATTCCGAGGCAAACTCGACGTCCATCTGGTTGCGGTACCAGGGTGCAAAGTGGACTGTGGCGATCAGTACAGGCGTCTTCGAAAGGAACAGAGCAACCATACTCATCGCAAGCATGACCCTCGGCACATCCCCCAAATTCGGCTTCCCCCCATGCCATAATCTCAGATCCCTGACCACCACGCTTCCCTTCTTAACAATTGGCTGGCAGGGGCCCCGTTCCTTCCTCCTCTGCTCTAATAAATGCTTCTTGATCCTTCCACTTGCCCTGTCACCGTGCTCGCCCTCTTGGTCGGCAATGGTCGTGTTAGTATGAGTACCGAGCCAGATCTCAGTGGATCCGTTTTCGGGGGTCATGGTCACGAGGGGCACGTTGATGACCATGGCGAAAGGAATCTCGGGATGGTCGAAATCGGCGTCGTTGTGGGTAGGTTGGGATGCAGGCGGGGATGTGGGAGTAGGTGGTAAGGCGGTGTTGCCGGATACGAAGCGGAGGGATGGGTTGGGACCCAGTGCTGTGGAGGTAATTTGCGTGACTATGGGATCTGATTGAAGTTAGTATCTCATAGAACAATACATAGAGTGTGAGATGGTTCCTAGTGCTGAATGATGAAGCACACCTATGATGCTCAAATGACGGAGATGCAACGATGAAAGAGACGTCACTCACTCAAGAAAATATCCTCACTAAACCACTCCTCCGTCAAGGGTGGATCCTGCTGGATATTTCCCTTGTTGTAATTGAATGGACTATCCTTCCTACCCTGCAACTCATACGCATCTTCCACCATCTTTGCATTCAGCTTGTCCAGAATCTCGTGCTGAACCAGATCCTCGATGACCACGAGCCCATCGCGTTGAATCGCACGGATGGCGATTTCCAGATTGCGCTGGGAGAGCTGGCCATTTTCGATTTCGGTGGCAGAGGGCTTGATGGAGAGTGGGATTGAGGGGAGAGACATGGTGGATTCAATTGGGGGAAAGCGGGGAAAGTGACGTAATGGATCTGAAGAAGAAATGCTCTTGATAGATAGCAATGCAGAGCGTGTGACTCAGGACCTGTGCGGATGAAGTATCAATGGGAGTGATACACTTGAATATATGTGCAACAACCGCTTCTGGAAGAACATGATGCTCGAGAGGTAGTCCGGAAGTGCTGCCACAGAGGGCTAGCGGGAAGCGCTAGGCTCAGACTGGAGAGCCGACCGTTCTAAGCTTTGTTCTTGACTTCAACTTTTTTCGTAGTGTTCCTTGGATCTATGATGTGCCTGTGGATATGCTTTTCCGCCTGTGAACTGCTTCAAAACTAAGACTTTTTCGTGTGAAGGCTAAATCATAAGGCCAATGGAAAAATTATAGTCACAAAGCTAGGCTGCGGGTGGAAATGCGACCGCCATGCAGCCTAGCCAAATTTATCAATTCCGCAAATGCGCTCTTAGCTCAAACAAGCAGACTATGTACATTACGCGAAGCGAAAAAAAAGCTGTGATTGTATATACCTATAGGTTCGACACGTCAAGTTCGGAATATGCGCTTCCTGGCGTAGAAGTGAATCATGCCAACAATCCAGATGCCGACCAGAATGGCTGCAGGAACAGGCGCAAACATGGCACCGCGAACAATAACGAAGCCGCTGATGATGGCAAAGCCGATAGGTATGAGTATAAACGGCTTGACAGGGCGATGCAGTTCCGGTTCTCTCCATCGTAGGATAATGGCTCCCAGCACGGTCAGGAAGAAGAAGAAGTACTCGGCAAGGCCGTTGAAGGTGAGGAGGATTCGCATATTGCCAAGGAGGATGTATACGACAGAGAGAGCCGTGTTGAGAACGATGGCGTTGCTTGAGAAGGGTCAGCAAACTGAACGAAAAGCGGCCAGTCGTATGTCTTACATGGGCGATTCTCCTCTATCCATGGCCTCATCGGCACTTTGATCTTGAGCATCACTTTTGGAGACTTTGAATGTTCCAATCTGCCCAATGGCGCCTAGCGTCTTTGGCAGCCAGTTCTGGTTTGCGGCTGCGACGGTCATCCGGCCTGCCACGAAGGAATTGCCCAGGGCAGATCCCGCGATGACCAGACAAATCAGAGCTGCTGCGAAGTAAGCTACTCCCTTCCCAAGGAAGTGAGTTACTGCGGTCTGCAATTTTGCTTCATTAGCTTCGTATACATACGCCAAAGGAGGGCTTGATACTCACTACGGCAGCTGCGTCAGTGGTGGATACGACCTCCCAGGGAAGCAACACATAGTACACGGCGTTCGCAGCCACGTAGCATACGATGATGGTCGGGATGGCCGTGTTGATGGCTAGCGGGAGCTGCTTCGAGGGATGGCGGAGCTCTGCTGCAATGTAGTTTGCCTGTGAAGACAAGTTAGGCGAATCATCTCCATGGCAAGGCCAAGCATACCTTATCCCACCCAGAATACGCCCACAGGGCGCCGTATAATGCGGTGCTGTAGAAGCCAAGCGACTGCCATGTGTTTACTTTGCGCCAGTCGAATCTACTTCCGTCTGGCAATACCGTATCTCTGGGCTTGAACCATCCTCTTGAATGCCAGTCGCCACCTCCGAGATCTTTGTGATGATTACCAACAAATACAAAGACGGCGGTAAGACCCGAAACGATGAGAAGGAGGATGGTCAATAATTTGACGACCACGAAGAAATTGCCCAGTCTTGTGCTCGTCTTTGTGCTGATGGAATTCGCGGTACTGACAACGACGAGCACCAAGATGGAGAGGAGTTTGTGGGTGAGAGGAGGGGCTGATTCATTGATTCCAAGCGACGAGTAAACGGATTCCACAAATACGATGCTGAGAATAGCCAGCGTGGCTGGCATGGTCGCTACGATCCAGGACCACGCAGCCATGTACCCAAAGACTTCCCCATACATGTGCGTAAGGTAGGGCTGGATCCCTCCCTCGCCGGGGAATGCAGTACCTAGCTCGGCCATGGTAAGCGCTCCGGTCCAGGCCAAAATACCCCCGACGAGCCAGATGAGAAGAGCAGCGCCCGGTGATGGCACATTTGCATCGATGGCTCCGGGCGACGAGAATACGCCGGATCCGATGACGATACCGATGAGAAGCGCGAAGCCGTCCAAGGCGGACAATTGGCGCGCGAAGGTCCCTCGGAGCTCGCTATGCCCGGCCTCGTCGATATCAGGCGGGACATCGTCGGGCTCCAGGGGCTCGGGGGCAACTTCTCGTAGGAGCGGCGTTCTTTCTGACGAAGCCATGTTGGGTGTTGATGAAGGATGCATGTCTGAGTGCGGATATCGGGAGATGCCAGGCAGCTAGTTACATAAGCTGCCGGGTTGATTGCGTGCTTTTGCCGTCAGGTGACATAGCCAAGACATTGGGGACGCTCAAGCTGCGCACTTGATTGCGAAATTTTCATACCCTCTGACGGGTCCTGTTTGTAAATTGGGCCGTATGCACAGCTCTTGAGCGTGGCCCATTTCTTGCTGTGAACGAAATACGTCTGAGCTTACTCTCAACTTAAGGTTACCCCACACTCTCTCGCTTATCGGGACACAATCCTTTGGTTCCTTGCAGATGATGTTCCTGGGATCGGCTTAGCGGCGCGCCAATTCGCATCGTCCTTGTTGTACACCAAGGCATCGTAATTACGACGTCATGGCGAGAACGTCTTGGAAAGAATTGCTCGTGCCAATGCGTTTGCTCGGACCTCGCAGCCTACAAAAACAAGCAACCCCTCCCCAAGGATTCCTTCACTCTATCCAATTCACCTCCCTCGCCCCTCGAGCCAGCCCAACTTCTCACCAACCTCGACTCTGCACAACACCGCAAACATGCTGTCTAGACGCATTGCCTCGAACCCAAGCGTCGCAGCTCGCTGCGTGCGGCGGCCCACACCGCGCTCAGCCAAAGCACCTGTCCGCGCCCAGACACCTCGCTGCCAATCCACATCAACCAATACCACTTCCTCAAGCACAGATGGCGGCTCCAGTATCTCTCATGCCGCAGTAGGCGGACTCGCAGGCTCTCTCGCGACCTTCGGCATCGGCTACTACTGGTATCGTTCGTCGGGTGCCAGCGAGCTCATCAGCGCCTCCAAAACCGCTAAAAGCTACGCTGCATCTGCCACACAGAAGTTCAAGGAAGCCACTCCAGAGCCCAACGAAGCTCTCACGTGGCTCCGAAGCACCGCCACAAGCTACGCCACATTTATTCCCGGAGCTCGGGGCTACGTCGACTCTGCGTTTGACGACATCGATGCTGTTCGTGCCAAGCACGGGGATGAGGTCGACGACATTGTGCGCGACACCTATGAGGAGCTTCGAGACATCGCAGGCAAGAACGGTCTAAGCTTAATGACCGCCGAGAAGTCATGGAATGTCATCGTCCAAGCACTGGGTGAGATCGGAGATCTATCAGGAGATGCCGCGCAGCAGATCATGGACAACCACCCCGAGCTGAAGGAGAAGGTTGGAGGCAACTTGGACTCGTTGAAGCAAATGGGCAAGAATTACGGACCTGAGGCAAAAAAGGAGCTCGACAAGACATGGGACCAGATCAGCGATATTGTGAAGACGGGCCTGAGTGCCGACAACGTGGCGAAGATCAAGAAGGTGGTCGATGAGAAGGTGGAGCTGATGAAGAAACTGGGCGATGAGGCATGGAAGAAAGGCATGGAGAAAGCAAAGCCTTATCTGGAGAAGAACCCCAAGGTCAAGGAGATTGTCGAGCAGAATGCTGATAGCCTGAAGCAAGGCAACGTGCAAGAGCTTTACAAGAAGATCAAGAAGGCTGTCGCGGATGGCGACACCGGGGACCTTGAGAGCTATGTACAGGGATTCGCGAAGAAAGCCAAGGACAGTGGATTGGGCGGGATGGACAACTACTTGAACAAGATCCCCGGCGGCGACCAGATCATCCCCAAGTTGACTCAGTTACAAGAAGTTGCGTCAAAACACGGAGAGGATGCCGAGCGCATCATGAAGGAGACTGTTGATGAGATCTCCGAGGTATTGAAGAAGAAGGGCGACGAGGCCGCCGAACTGGCAAAGAAGGCAAAAAATAATGCCGAACAGTAAACTGTGCAGATTCTCAATCGAGTGCGTGGAGGTTGTCATTAACAATGTATTATATGGCATCTTACATTTTAATAGGACAAAAGCATCTATTTCATTATGCCTGATTCATCTTGTCATGATGAGAGGAAGCAATCAATCGTTTAATGTGTAAATGTGTATATAAGTTTCCTTGATATTATATTCCAGGTTATTCAGAAAGGGCTCATCACGGTTGCTGATGACTATTTATCCAAGATGGCTGGGATATGCTTATTGTCTATCTTAATAAGTCAAAGGACGGACACAGAATGCCCCAATGGCTAAATATAGTAAGATATTTCTCTACGGTTTTGATAACTGTCATGCTTCGGTGTCACCTAGGGTCACAGAGCTGGTAGAAAAGGGTTCCTAAGATCGAGTGTCGGCCTAGAACCCTTGGCTACGCCGTGAGGGTCCACACTTTCGGAAATCAATTCCCGCATACCCTCGACAATTCTAATGCAGAGCTCCTACATTACCTTTTAGAAAACGCACTGCATCCAAACTCTAATTTCAGAATGCAATTTTTGTGAGCAGTTGGAGTAGTAGAGTCTGTCATCCTATCTGGGTGATGGATCTGGGGATTCGTCGCGAATTCTCATTTAACGATTAAGGACGATTAGATTTAAAGGTAGCGAGATAGGTCTTGAATCTCCCTTACCTCTCCTGTGCATATCTACTCGGACAAAGAGCAAAGCCTTTGAAAAGATAATTCCCCACTGTCTATCAATAGAATGAGCGAGGGGTACAATGTGCCATACTTCGGCCCGCTTTCAGAAGCCACTCGTCAACAATAAGTCGCCATGACAAAGCCATTCCTGAACTTTGGCTTCGAGCTTTCACCCTACCATAAGTAAACGGCGAACGGCGATCACGCCCTTGCAGAAAATTTTTACGGCAAAGCGCACCTAGAGGTGCTTGCGCATTATGATATATGCGCTTTCGTCTATGAAGGGACTATGAAGCGGATTCCTACAATTAACACGCCTGAATGTCTTTTCTTGAAAGGAGCTATTGCATGGGAAGAGGGGTCTGGAGGTCGGTTCTCTCATAGCAGCAGGCTGTCATTGTGAGCCCTGTTTGGTAGGATTCTGAAGTGGCTGAAGTTTGGTATAGGACTTTCAGAGGAGATTGCAGAGTATATGCATGCACTATACATTGAACAGTCTAAAGTCTTGTTCCAGGCTTGAATCTAATTAGGCCGTCTTGGATCGTAGTTGCGATATGTGTTCCCTTCTCATAATCCCACAGACGACTATTGTGCAATCCTCTCCCTCCTGCTGCTCGCGCAACCCACGATTCTTGCACGAACCACTTCCTCCCATCCTTGTCCCCTTTTAAATCACCTTCAACGTTGCACAAAGGCAAAGAGCCCTCATCGAATAACGTAGGATCAGCTTTTGGATGATTGATCCGCGGCTCCGGAGGCATGACCAAATCATGGATGCCGACGTGGAAGATCACAGTGTGGGAGAGTGAGGCCATGCGTGTGTATTCTCTGGCTATATTGAGGTGGTTGGGAATAATGAAAAGGGAGTTCCGGTCTGAAGCATAGAGATGTGCGCATGCGTGCAAATTTGCTTCTCTCGTCAACGAAATCGCAGATACGGACTTCGGAACGGGCGGGTACGGTGCGGTCGGTAGAGGCAGGGACCCGCGAAGTGTGTAAAAGGTAAGCTGTCTCTTATCGATTGGCTGACGTGTGTCGTTGAACTTCTTCATATCTGCTTTCCGCAGATGAAGGCCAGCTATAGGATTGAAGTGCTCAGGATGCTTGGGCAGATATGTTTCTCGAAACCATTCTGAGTCCTGGCTTGGGGCTGCCGGATGCTCCATCGGCTCGTTTTCTTTTCCTTCCAGGACTTCTGCGAATTGCTTTTTCAGGTCTACCGAGTCTTGATACTCAATAGGCGATCCTTCATCGCGCTTGAAAGAGCACGTGCAAGTGAACATGGTGCCTTTCTCTTCTGCTTGGGTCACAGTGACGGAACGCGTGCAGTAGTTGTATCCATCTCGGATTTTGTGGACTGTGTAGACGAAGTGTTCGCTTGGTTGGCCGCCGAGTGTGAACCAACCTGTGATGTTCTACAAACGCGTCAATTGTGTTGAGCTGTCATCATGAGGATCTCAGCGTACATGAATCAAGAACCCGACATCTACCGTCTGTGCCGCCGCCCACGCTGCTTGCGCATACACATGTCCGCCATATGTTCCATTCTCTCCTCCCGTTGGTGAATATGCTCTCACGATGGACCGGAATGTGCGATCGTCTATCTTCTCGAGTGACATAATCTGATCAAATGGGAGGACATGGCGTTTGTCATCGAAATAATGACGGGGCGCCATATGGTGACAGTTTTATATTGCTGCTTGAATGCAGATGTCTGCGTGTGTTGATTGTTGAGTTCTACATGTTGGACATTGTTGTTGTTGTCGAGGTGGAGGGTGATGAAGTTACCTCGGAACAAAGCGAGGGCGGGGTTCTCAACTAACACCGAGCCGATTCGACACTCTTTCTGGTGGACACAACTCCATTGGTGTTTCAACAAAGTTCACGAAAGTGTTATGGTTAATTGATTGATGCGATCATTGAAATTATGGACTTGCAGATTTTGCACTGTCACTCGTCCCCTGACCATGGCAGTCTAACCTTCCTTCCAGTACCAAGTGTGGATCATCAAGTTTCCAGCACGCTTTTCTGGCCGCCAATAATGATTTTGTTTCTGGTAATAACGCTTGGATAGTTCTTTTAAAAATCGAAAACACCCAGATTGGGAAATTTCCACCTCGAAGGAGACTGAAATGGAAAACCTTTGAGCTTTTCAGCGAAGTGGGAGAGATACTAAATTAGTCCTTCACAAATAGCGAATCTTGTCGTACGAGCCCTTGAATCTCGAATTAATTGTTGGCAAAGAACGGTGACCGAGCTTCAATTCGTATTTGACTGTTGATTCTGCTGAGTTTTTCGAATGCATCTCATACTTAGGTACTCTCCTGAGTCATGGGGATCTCCTCGCCAAGTTGAGATGAGCGCAAAAAATGAGAGTGAGGTAATAATCAACGCTACGCAATTCCTGGGGGAGCGAAGGGAATTCATATGGTATTGAGGTTAGTTTCGGTTCCATATCTCACTGTTAGTTAAATATGGCCATAAGGACGCTGAGATCTTCTCATTGTCGCTATAAGTTTACTTACAGCTATTGTCTCCTGTGTTTGCTGGAAGAAAGCTGTTTACAATGACATCTTCGATGTGGAGGCTACAAGAGAACCCGTATCAGATCTTAGAATAGGATGTGGCAAACGACAAATACGCGAGATAGTTGATCACATATCTATAGTCCTCTACAACTAAAACCACACAAGATCAAGGGAAACAGGAACTATAATGCCTATAGAGAAAGGCCGAATCATCGTCATGTACTACAACATCATGTACTATAACCTCTGGCTTGGTTGTTGCTCCAACTCTGCTCAAAAAGTTTCATGGATATCCAAATCAAGCTCGAGAATTACGAAAGCTCCAAATGGGGTATCTGATATCGCTGTAATGGAAAAGAGGGACAAAAATCAGCCCAAATCTTTAACGAGGCGAACCTTTTGGTTCAGGAATTCTATATCGACACCTCGGGCAAGACATTGATGACCGAGGTTCTTCCATTCTCTCCTTTGCAATCGGTCTCTCGCAATATACTACAGAGTTCATCGACCAGAGTCTGAAATGGTCCACTCGAGTCTTTCTTAACGCCTAGGGTCAATGGACCGTTCAAGCCCGGAACAGGTTGCGCACGGTCGATTCTGGTGCAGTCAGGGCGAGTTTTGATTCAGCTTGATCGAAAGAAAGAAATCCTCTAGGTATTGAAGCGCTATGATCGTCTCAATGAAGTTATGGAGACCCTACGCGGCAGGGGCCCTTCATGGTGCATGAATTTCTTTTGTGCTACCCATCCAATGCCCTCGAGGAATTGAGAATAGGACACCACAGAGTCTGGATGAATCTGGCCTTCTGAAACATGAACCACAATTTTATTATGCCAGAAGAAGAACGACAAAGCTTCATATCGAATCTGGTGGTTGATGTCGCCGAGAATTTTGATGACTTGGAAGATATTCCGGTACTGACTTCTTCTATCGCGACAGCGATTGATGGTGTGCATATCAGATATGTAAAATACACCAAAGATGCCGAAGTGAAGTTCTGTAGCAGGATTGGGTGTCAACACAAGAACCCCTTAGTAGCTTATGCTTCCTACGGAAATGCCCATGCCGCGAAATTAATTGTTGATGTCGCATAGTGGCACTTTAGAAGCGCTGGTGAATTACTCACATCCAATGCACAATCATGAAAAGCCTCAAAGTAACGCTTTTTCACGTCAGAGATACATCGCTCAATGAAAAATATAGTCTGCATCCTCCACAACCGCCCAGTCTCCATAGAAATCCCCACTCCACTTACTAATACTGATTCATTCTTCGCACCGTCGATGGCCAAAAACGAAGGAGGAGAGAGAAAAAAGAATCATGATGAGAGTGGGACTCGAACCCACGCCACTTTCGTGACCAGGAATTTATGCTAAGTTTCCTTAACCTGGCGCCTTAACCGCTCGGCCATCTTTAAGCTTAGTCAGCACCCGATTGAGCTGTTAAAAGAACATGAATTGTTGACCTACCTCACCATTGTCGATTGAATGAGCTGGTTTGAAAGGTTAAAACTATCTATAGAGCGATAAAACCGAAAGAGTGTTACAGTGGCGTGAGGAAGGCTTCAGCGGTAAGCGTGGCTAGCGTGAAAGACTCTGCGGGGTCCGCTGAGCTGGTCTACGGAGAGAGTCCTGATTGGTGCCTCCATAATGTCATCACCACATGAAAATCTTTTCAGAAAAATTTAGAACCTCAAGAACAATACTTCGAACATTACTCTGTCCACTAGCTCTAAGTCACTCGCCACGATGGCGATCTGCTGTTGGGAGGTGTATCTTTGCTTTTCGAATAATTGCTCAAATTTTCGGAGAAAATGCATCCTTTACGCAACAACTTATGATTGACGCTAATATCCTTGTGTGTATGAGGAAAGTATGGAGGGAGTTGGTTGAATGCTCGCTAATGATTGACTGGCGAGTATATATACTCAATGAGAGCTTATATAACACAACGCTGACACGGTACTAACACAACAGGTGATAGTTGTGTCGGCTGACAATACTAACAAAGGACTTCAGTCATCACTTCCAGCCAGGCCCCCGCATTACCAAATACGAGACAAGCTCTGCACTATTCTTGCCCTGCAAAATCTTATCTAAATATAGAAAGTAACCTACGATATACTTCTCAGAACACTTCTCAGAACCTCTTCCTTCGAACTCAAGACACAAGAGCGGGCTTTAGTCAACTAGCTCCCTCGGAAGTTCGCAAGATTTTCATCCGTCGAAATTACGAAGAAGCTAACTTCTTTCAAGATATAGACACCCTTAGGAATTTCTGCCTTATCTCAGTCACAAAGACAGCGAATACAACTCACAGGTTAGTCTAGCTAGCTACACAGGAGTGGTTAGAAAGGAACGGTCGACTTGAGAAATGGCAGCGCCGGCACATCGAGAACTTTCATAGAGAATTTCCGAGGGAAGATTACAAGGATTGGACTAAATGCCAGAGCTACTTCCACATATGAAGGCGGCACTGACGCTGAAGCCAAAAAAGAAAGGTGAATTTGAAGTTTGGGTTTCTTTCCTGTCTAACGTGGCACGGTATGCATGTCTGAGTGGGCGATGGGATGTGGCGAAAGAGCTGAACGTGCAAGCGATGGAGACTCGCAAGAGCATACTTGGAATGGACCATTTAGACACGCTGATCAGCATGGCCAATCTAGCGTCGACGTACAGGAATCAAGGGCGATGGGAAGAGGCGGAGTTGCTGTTTGTGCAAGTGATATAGACAAGCAAAAGCAAACTTGGAGTGGGCCATCCTTCCACGCTCATCGGCATGAATAATCTCGCGGTAACATACAGCATGCAAGGACAAGAGGACAAGGCAGAAGAGCTGGGCGTGCAAGTGATGGAGACTCACAAAAGCAAACTTGGAGTGGACCATCCTTCCACGCTAAACAGCATGGCCAATCTGGCATCAACTTACAGGAATCAAGGGCGATAGGAAGAGGCGCAGCGTGGTAATCAGTACGTAGTACGGTCGTAAGTTACGGCACCGTAGCTGCTTTGTAAGCCGTACGTACGTACAGGCAGTTAAGTATGTATGGTTGTGGGGCGTACCGTAGGTGATTTTCAATTCTACGCGTATATGGTACCGTAGTTTTCGCGTACACAGGCGATTGCTTGGTGTTGTAAAAGCTTGTTTTTGGAGTAGTCCTATAGCGGTTAGCGATGCAAGCCTCTTCTTCCTCCACAAGTGGCGCGTTACCTTACCACTCAGCGGGTTCGAAACGCCCTGGAAAATTGCTTTGGTGGAGCTGCAATCAAAGCAATACAACAGCAGAAAAACTGGCTACAAATCAAGGCTGTAGAGAGTCATCTTATCAAACTTCGCGCCTACATTTTGCACGAGACTAAAACACCGTATACGGCGTATACGGTGGTCTCCGTACCTACGTATAGGGGTGCAAATTTGGATCCGTAAGCTCATTTCATCCTACAGGTGCCGTACGTACGTACAGAGGTGTTAATTTGGACCATACAGCTTCTTCAAATACTACGGATATACGGTGTACGTACGGATTACCACGCTGAAGAGGTGGAGTCGCTGGAGGTGCAAGCGATGGAGACAAGCAAGAGCAAACTTGAGTGGTCCATCCTTCCACGCTGATCAGCATGGCCGATCTGGCATTCACTTACAAGGGCAAGGGGAAAGGGAAAAGCGATCAGGCTGTTGAGAGAATGCGCTGAAAAACAAAAGCATATCTTCGGCACGGTTCATCCGTATACGAAGGACTCAGAAGACACACTAAATAGTTGGCGCATGGAAGGTTTAGACCTGGTTTCCTCGAGTGAAGAAGCAAGCAACACGGTGGCTGGGGACTAGTTCGAGAGCAAGGCGATATCGCTGCTGGCGCGAAGGGTTCCCAAGGCTGTGTTTGTGTACAAGAGACGAGGCTTGCAGCGGGAGTGCTCAAGACGGTGGCAATGCTATGGCAGAATTTGTCGGAAATGGGTATTTGTAAATCTCAGAAGTATGACATGTTGGGGCGAATAGCACGTCGCGAAAGATCATTCAAGTGATGGAGGCGAATGTTTAGTTACGAGAGGGTAGCGGGGCGGAGCGGAGGGGGTTAGAGCGAAGTATCTTCTTTTAGGGAGCTTTTGTCAGGCAGCGTTTGGTATAACAATTGAGCTAAATATAGACATCGAGCGCTAAAAAATAGTGATTGGGTAAGATGATAGCAAGGGGTTTTTGGTGCGACAGGATGTAAATGAAGAATAGAGTGCGCAAAAGGTGAAGCAGGGTTTGCAAGCAACTGTATAGGGGAGATTTCATCTGTCAGATTCGAGATCGTATTGCGAGTGTTGGATCGCATGGGCATCCGAGAGATACCGACTGTGATATCAGGGAGAGACGGGAGAGCTCAGTTGCCTTCGCGCCTAGATGTATTGCTCGGTGATGAGGATGCCATGCTCAACAGGGCAGGAAAGGGGAGTAGGAATAAGATTAGATGCGTCAGAAAATTGAATATTGTGGGAAGGAGCGACAAGCGCTGCTTGATAGACTCGCTGATCTCTGAAGCCATTCAGGTGCATCATGGGAATCATGATAGACCGTTCTTTACTACGTCTTCTAGAAGAATGGAGTTCCGAGTAAAAGTTGGGCGGAGGCCAAGTCCGCACCACCACTTGGCATCATGCACCAAGAGCGGTGAAGAAATTGATAACAGAGACTGAGTCTGCATCCGAGATATTAATCGTTCGATGACAAGTCATGACCTGTGAGGCTACGCTTAATTCGACGGCTTGAATCTCGCTCGAGCAGGCATCTCCACTCTTGGCGCCAAGGCACCGATTTTCGCGCCCCGATGATACGCGACACGCGAAAAGGACCAAAACGCTTGAAATGAAAAGGAGGAAAGACGAAGAGGAAAAGCTTGGAAGAAAAGCTTGACGAAGATTGACAGACATTCGTTACGAAAGAGGTGGGAGGTTGTTTGTTCCTGAAAACTTTTATCCCTGTTGACAGCAACTCACCAGGTGTCACCCTGCGGAGCCTGAGGCTATCTTCATACACTCACGACGTTTCAAGATAGACAAACGCCGTGGTTGCAATGTCTAGATATGGATAGGAACTCCAGGCGCTCTCGATGAACTGAAGTCGTGAGCAACTCTTCATACTTGTTGGGTTTTGGGGATTGCTGTGATGCGTGGTGGAACAGCGTCAGCATAAGGCATAGAGCCACGCCTTTGCGTGCTTATGGCCCCCCATGAACCAGATTGGCCGCTTGAGTAATGATCTTCGTTCTAGAAGGGCCATAGAAGGGCGCATTGCCCATCGCCGTTGAAGAAGTCAAGTCCACGCGACGCCTTCGTCGCAGTGCGGACGCAAACGCGGAGATGCGGCCAAGTTCCGCGCAGTGGATGTGTCGCAAGGCGGTCTTTCTGGAAGGTTGGCTGCTGCCAAAGAAAGTGGACGCGAAGCGCATGATTGCCCGGCGAAACAGTCAGGCAATAAGCAACGAGGCGCACAAAAGGTCGTGCAGCGCGTGTCGGAGGCTCGTGGTGAGGAACAAAGTGTCGGGGAAGTGTGTCGTCCCGCGGGAAAACCACAACTCGACGCGATGTTAGTCAGCGGCCATGGCCCGTCGCCCAGCAATCCCAACTTCTTTCGGCCTGTAAAACAAACACAAATCTCATCGTCCGCCCGGTTCACGATATTATCTTTCGACCGGCGCAAGTTGGCAGCGAGTCCAAGAAAACCAACCTGGGAATACTCGGATCACTCACTTTCCGGAGCGGGATCCCCGACATCCTTTTCTTTCAATGTGTCCGTTCAGTACGTTCAAGATGCCGCGCGTTCACCATAAAGCTAATGACAGTAGCTTCCTCACTGCCTCCGGGCGACGGGCCAGAGAGATTTTCGCCTTCCTCCGTCACAGACTGGCAACCGCGAAGAAAGTCAGTCTCTAATGCCTGCGAGCGATGTCGACGAAGAAAGATTCGATGCGACGGCAATACGCCGTGTGCAACGTGTAATCGCTTCTCATTACCATGTCATAGATCTCAGAAACCGCGAGAGGTAGTAGCATCGTCAGTCAGCCAACCAGCGCGCAAATCGCGGTTTCGCGCAGTCACGTGATCTAACAGGCACTAATCCCCCGCGCAGAGAACATCAAGCCGCGCTAGAAAGCCGAATACACCAATTAGAGGCGCAGCTCGCAGCGCACGTGAATACACCCATGCATGGGATGGAATCCATTGATCGAAATGTGATGGCGGCGACATCGTCTAATTTTGACTGGCGAAGCCCACCTCCATTGACACTGGACACCAATTTCTCGACTCCATACAGTCCTGATAACGATATCGATCTCGGAAGTTTCTCGGCGGGGAGCATGCCGTCGATTGCTATCACTGAATGTGAGCCAACCCCATTCTGCGCATCACCGTCTTCACCAGTACCTTCATTTTGGTCAGATTCATCCACACGGCCCTCCTCTCCCGAACAGCAACCCACCTCGGCACCGAAACTTCCACCTCCAAACCTCGCGCCTCCGTCGCGCGTGCAAACCTTCTCGCCGCCAATTGCGCCCCACAACGCACCATCTTGGGAATTTATGGCCGGAGGAAGTTCTGGCCAACTGAAGCCACACCTTTCAAACAGCCAGAACATCTCTCGAAAAACTTCGGCCTCATCTCTTTCGCAGGAGAGTGATGAGGACGCAGAAAGCGACGTCGACATGTTGCCCCTGGCTCCAGCACCGCATCTTCCGCGACAGGGCATCTTCGCCGCACACACAGAAAGTCCACCTCCTGGAATGTCGCGGTCAAGCTTCACCGACCGAAGTAGAGCCATGACTACCACGCCATTCCCTAGCCGTTTCGAAGCAGAGACTCTCACTGCCGAATTTGTTCAGCATATCGAATCTCTAAAGTATAAAGCTTACTCTGTGAATCCCTCAGTGTTTAGCAAGTTTTGCGAAACAGTGTATCCTGAGCCTGCCAATCGGTCAACTCCCATCGAACCATCGACCTCGGTCCCTATGGCTCGCTTTCATGTTTTCATGGCCATGGCCATTGGCATGAAGGTTCGGATTAAGGACAGTCCCGAACCTACTAACTCCCTCCTCGACACATGCTACGAATTGGCTATGCAACAAACTTCGTCTGTTACATTTTGGCAAGAGAAGGGCGGGGTCGAAGCAGCGCAACTACTCTATGTATTCGCCTCGATTCGCAAAGAGGCTAATTTTGAGCCCAGGCCCCTGCAACAGTCTTTCTCTTGGTAACATAGCATCGAGCAATTTTCACATCATTTACGGCGAAGAAGGAATTCACGCCAACACAAGCAAGATTTCCTTCCCTTTTCCCCGTTCTTGTATATCTGCGCAAAGCATACCATTCTTTATATTGCTTTTCCGTACATACCAATTACAACATTATATAGACGTACACAAGATAACATTTCATGATCAATCCAACTTCTGCCCTTCTCTATCGCATTTGTCAGCTCAGTAGCGACACAAATGTTCGTAAACAAGCTAGAATATTGTAAGTATGCGATAAAAAGCTTAGCAGGTCCATTAGTGCGACCAGAAAGTTCCCTTTTAGTGCTAAGGAATGCCAGTCCCACAGTTGGCTGTGACACATCCGCTGATCTTCCCAACACCGCTCTCTTCACCCATCCTCTTTGTGTTTCTTCCTTTTTTCTTCTTTTTAAGCTTCTGTCTAGTCTCCGTTCGCGAATTTTATTTCATACGTTCAATCCATTTTCCAATATGGCCTCATCATTACCTCTCCTATCAATCTTCTGGCCCATAACCCCAATCTTCGCCTCACACAATTCAATAGACTCAAGTCACACCATCTTAACCACGGCCCTCAAAATCCTCACCCTTTGCTTCCATTTGCAGGCTAAGTGGCTCACTAGCGCTCTCTATTCCTCTGGAAACAGTATCCAGTTCGATCCTTCCTCCACCTTTGTCTCACTCTACATCGCCTAGAAAGCCTTGAAAAACTGCCATCCTGCTTGCATATCACCTCTTCATCCTAACAAGAATTTCAATGTCTTTGATTTCAGCAAGGAGAAAGGGAAGAGTAGGATTTTATATATACACGACGAATCTAGAATAATATGATTTATCATCGAAAACATGCAGCATGCATTCTCGGATCGTGAGCTCAGTGCCCCCTCCATAGATATCCTTACAATATATGTCTACATCCTTAGAGTTTACAAGTCGACCATGTGCTTTCCATTAGATTATAGTAGCTTGCTGAGGTATTTGTTGATAGATTACAATTCCCGAGTGCTTGAATAATTAGACTTAGTCATGTCAGATATTTCAGTGGCGCCATACGTGGAGGTGTCACGTTGCTAGAGACCAGATGTTGAAGCTAAAAGTAATATGTTGAATGTATCGAGGTTATATATATAGGTAGAGGAGCGGGGGTGTCAATGGCTGATGATAACGTAAATTGAGTGAAACATCCAACGCAATAGAAGGCAATTCATGAGTACCAGCTGGCGGCTTCGGATGAATCTATTGTTGGCTTTCATTTTTCCTTGTTTTCCTTCACGCGTTAAGAACTTTGAGCAGATAAAAACGTTTTAGTGTGCTTCTAATCATGCTCATCAGACTCTCAGTAACACAATAACGCGCGACCAGATGATGCACAGGAGAAAAAAATTCACAGAAGATATTGAGACGGTGAAGGATGATGTTGGACTCAAAGATCGTGATGCCGAATGAATACTAGAGAAGATAGCGTAAATATCCATCTCTCGGATGCAGGCTAGATCATGATAGTGTGAGAGCGACTTCAAGAAAGTAAGGTGAACAGAAAGGATATGCATAAGTTCGGTGAGATCATAACAATGTCATGGTAGTTTCGAACCATTGTGGTGTGTAGAAGAAGTATGCTTGTATCAGATCAGATCATGACTATGTAAGAAAGATGTAGCAAGATCGCGGTGTTATCATTACTTCGCAAGCCTTCAATAAGGCTCTATCATTGGTGTGTGAAACAGATCTTCGGCCACCAAATCTTTAGCTTATAGCTACTGGTTCTTTAGGTAGCACAGAAAAGGATATTTAGTCACAAAAGCTAGCACGATTCTCTCAAAATTATCCTTGTTCGTTCTCGTATCCATCAGGCTTTTCCCGATCCATGAAGTCAAACCAGCGAGAGGTACCTGTAAAATTAGTCAGCAACCAATATTATCGCATCGAGATAATCCGCACAAGAATATGCCTTCCAGTCAAAATTATCCTTTGCTTCGCAATAGCATCTCAGCTCGTCTTTGGCTTGGTTGCCTGTTGGACAATGCGTGAAAGGGGTATGATAGTAGCCAATCTCGTTGAAGAAATGGACCTCTTCCCTACGTAGCATAAGGGAAGCTGCCAATGAATGAACTGGAGCATCTCCCCAGCGTTCGTAGAAGAAACCACCTGCTTGGTCGAGGTAATTGAAGTAATCTGTATAAGCTGGTGACCTCAACCACTCCAGGCTAGCAATCTCGAAGTTAGACCACTTTATACGAACAGTTAACACGGAGCTTCTGAATATCTGGATGTAAATAGGGGTGATGCTCACAAAATGGCAAAGATTGTATGAGAATCCACCATCATCACTGATAAAACCCATCGAGTTATTCTTCGCTAGATGCTCTGGATGCTCTTTGAAGAATTCTTTCGTGGTATTCCAAAGCGAGGGAATAGTCTCAAAATACTCCAGAAGACTAATCACGAATCCATACTTCTTTTTCTCCTCAACCATGATTTGGAAAGGGTCGAAGGGAATATCGCAGTAAAACTCCACGCTAGGCTCTACCCGCCAGTAATACTCATACTCCATCATGAGTGGATGCTGAAAGAAGAACCCGGACTGATACCGGCACATGTGTCGGTATGAAATAGAGTCGCCATAGATGATTTTCTTCTCTTTCATTTCTGTCCGCACTTTGGCAGCTTTCTCGACGTTGATATGCTCGGGGAAGGACCACTGTGAAGACGCAATCCTTCCGAATCTTGCACGACCGGATACAAGCCGAGTGGCCATGCGTTTGAAATTATTGTCGAACTCCTTATCGTTCAAGAACACCCAATCATATTTGTATTTGGAATTGAATCTGTCTTCGATTTGTTTAATCGTACCGGCAAGATCTGCAATGTCAGAGTTCCGCGCTAAAGTGACAAAGGTTGCGTTGGTTCTTTCGACTGCTTCAGTGATATTTACTGGGCATTTCACATCCGTTGAGTCATCTTGCTTGATTACATCTTGGTGACCATAGACGGCATTGTTGGTTATAGACGGCAGAATCCCGCTTGGGGTTGAATGCGTAAGTTTAGGAAGGTGTGGTGTATTGGATTTTGATGGTGACGAAGTCCCACTGGGCCCAACGGGATACTGGAAATTTTTGAAAATTTTTGATCGCCTCGCCGAAGGCAGTCGTAATGTATCTCGCGAAAATAGAACTAATATAGCTAGCCACTTCCATGCTATCAGCTTGGTTCGGTAGATTTACGATGATGTACTCACAGCAATAACGAAAAGCACATAACGGAGGGTACGTGGTTGTCGCATAGCCTGAGGAACAATGAACCTGTTGTGTCTTGCAGAAGTGTTGTTGGTAGATCCGTTCCTGCCAAAAGGCTTGGATTTGCAGAAAATCTACACCCACAGACGGCACTTACCAAAACAATTGGCAAGCTAGACTTCGACCTCGATTCATTCCCACCCTAGAGGTGGCAAATCTCAAGACCTTGTGTCCTTGGCTGTCTCGGGGTTGTCTCGGGACTGCCGTGGGGCTGAAGGCTGAAGTGTTTTGCAACACCAGCTACGCGCACTTTGCTTCCAAAGACTGTCGGCGTTCAAATTACCAACATGCCACCACCCTCGAGAAGATGATTTATTAGATCAAAAATAGATGATTGAAGGTATCCAATGTTTCTATGGAGGCCTTCTTTATTAAATTAGCTTCTGCGGCGCTTAAAGAGCGCTTTGTTCTATCCACTACAAGTGCGCGGAGCAACTCTGATAAATCGGCCTTGGCAATGCCTGTAATAGCACATGAATCTAGACTTCAGTGATCAAAGTTATGGTATGTGTCCAGCCCCTGCCTCGCTTATTTTGGTGTTCCTGGTCGCCGGCTTTGCCTTCTCCGCAAGATAGAATAAGCTAATCTCGACATATGGTCGGCGATACCCTACGTACTTGAGGCGTTAAGCTTTATGTTTTGCCCTGTCATCCTGTAGGTACCGTACCACTAGTGGTGTGATTGAGGCCGAGCATTTTGCTGGGTTCCCTACTTGATATTACTGAGCATATCGGGTTCCTGCGTACACATCTCCTCGAGAATCTCCGTTCGTAACTTTACTTGCACTTTAATTTTACGATAATACGACAACAGCATATTTAGCTGTATTTGAACCCCTATCGGATGCCCAGTGCGTAGAATTATAGTAGGAGTTATCGCTTTCTTGATATTCTCGACCTGTTTTAACCCTCGAAGTGTAACAACAGCGACGTAACAATTCGCACGTGATTAAACGGGTGCGATGCCTCCAGACCTTGGACTTAGAGCATGCCACGATCTGGGGTCCTAGAAAAGATTCGTCAACGTAGAAACCTTAGCCCAAAATAGCAAGTTCGCCAATATTTATCGCATCTTCCTTTCCACAACTTTCCTGTCACCAAGTCCTATTCTACATTTCTCAGCTGATTTTTAGAACAACTCAACACCAGAGACATCACCTCATAGGGTAAAGTAGCTTCAATTAGCAACGGAGTTTAGCTTCTGGGCCTCTGGCGCTCGATGTCGCTTCACTGTAGTCTCAGATGTGCTATCGGAGCGTATCACTAAGATAGTGCTATTTAACATGCCACTCTCAGGATATTGACATGCCACCCTCAAGTTATTGAGTTTTCATTTCTGGTGGTTGCTTCGATTTCAGTTCGGTAGGCCGAGAACTCTGTTGTATGGGAGCTGGCTTGTGAACATAAAAAGGATTGCTGGGAGTCGTAATTTTACCTTTCCTGCGTACAACAAATAAACACCATTCAGAATGATCATAAGCAAGATGAGTCCTCAATTCCTCCGCTCTGCACTTTTTGCCGCATCCTTCCTCCTTGGCCTAACCCAAGCCAACCCTCACTTCCGCATCAGTGCCCGAGATCTATCCGTAAGCGAGCAATGCAACCCCATGGTGTACGGGGCCAAGAATATCCAGAATGGGACAGTATGTGCAAGTATTTCAGAGGGCACTTTAAACGTCAAATACACGGCCGGAGACTACACCTACACCGAGAGCCAGGTATGGGTGGGCATATCCCCCCCGACTGGAACCAATCCGGGTACCGGCTTAGGAAAGTTTCCTTACACAACTGCCAATGGGAAATGTATCTTCTCTCCGGGGAATTCGACAGTTTCTTGCACTATCCCTGTCGAAAGTGCATGGCGATCGTGCACTGGGAAGCTGTACCTTGCTACGCACGCTTCCATCACTAGCCCAGCTCTAGGACCCCAAGGTGTATGGGGAAAGGGTGATTGCTGGGGTAATACGAACGGAAACTGCCCCAAACAGTGGTCCTTCGAGCGCAGTTGCTTCTGCAGGTCAACAAGCTTCCCTGAGCCTATCACTATGACGGTAAGTGCTTTAGACAGCTTGATATAGGTAACTCACTGAATACACTCCAGTCTACCTCTACGAAAACCTTTACATCTACGTCCACCACCGAGTTCTTGACCTCTACTACAGTATGTGCTAACTTTCATCATCGGGTGTCTGAGCTAACGAACCTTCCAGTCTGTTTACACAACGTCAACCATCATTGAGTGCTCTACAACAGTAAGCTAATCCTCGAGCTATTAGTCTCTCCCAATATATTTCACTGTTTACTAATCGAGTACTACTAGGAATATTCTACAACCACAGTCACGTCTATGAACACTCTGACCTCAACCTCGACACCTGAACCTACTACTCTAACCGTAACCTGTGCACTACCGAACTAGTGCTTCTTTCAGAGATGAACAGGAGAACTAGGGATTATTCTTTCTGTATCGTTGTTAGGACGGAGATATACTAGAACGATATTAACGAAATTGGCGGAAGATAGTCCTTGGTGCTGTGTCCTACGTGTTTCACCGCTGCCTATTCTAGTTAGTTCTCCTGGGGTGGGTACATATAGCCCTCATGCTAACTATCAGCTCGTCACGATTTACACACTCCTTTAAATACACATCTATGCTTCAAACGATTTGACTGCTTCCACCATACGTAACATTTGGTACAGTTTTTGTTAGTTTATGAATTGCAATGTTTGAGAATAATAATAAATAAATAAACCGCTCTATCCCTGCCTTTCCAGAGCAAGCTAATGTGAGGAAATCGTCCATCGGATTGGTAACTCGTTGTGTGGTTTGGCCCTTATCAACTTATGATCTTAGCTAGCGTTGTAGCTTTAGCGCTTCGTGAATTGAGGTCCGATCGGTCTTGTCCTAACACCAACCTCTAACAAATTATATCTCTAGATCGACATTATGTGAAGATTTCTTTACACTCGTTCTTGCATATTTTCATAGTTAATTCTTCAGAACGTTTTATTGTAGCGTTGTTGTGCAACGCTTCCTTCAATAGGTGTCGGGTTTTCCCCCAGCGAAGAACGCGTGCGCCCGTGCCATGGGTCTCTTCCCCGCACGACCCCGCGCCAAGTGGCGTTGACTATTATGCCAACGCAGTCAAAAATGTACGAATAATCAACACCAAGCTAATTCGCGTGCAGAATAGTATATATACCCTTATATTGGCGGTGCCCCGCAATAGAATCAACGAGCATACCAATCTCACAACCTCTGATCCGTTTGTACATTTGTCTATTAGTTTTTTATTTGAACACCAAACACGATGCCTTTGGCAAGACCCCAGAATGGACCATCACAGTGGGCGACATCAAAGATGCAGCCGATGTTCTGTGGCAGGCATCTCTCACTCCGGATATCAAAGTTTTAGGCGCGGCGCTGCAGAACAATTATGACAACCCGCATCTTCTTGCCGTGGACCTTCACACCGGATTCAATGCTAGCCGTAGGGCCGTTGTGGTTTGTAGTGGTGAGAAAATCACCATCGCGTTCGAAGGTTCTGACCCGAACGAACTAGTAAAGAATACCTGGGCGAATGCTAAAGGGCCAAACTGGTGGGACTTGCCGTACAATGTTTATGACGAAGGAAATCGCGTGCATAGCTTCTTTCGCGATATGTGGCATGCAATGCAACAAGCAATATGTCAAACACTTCGAAGCGCAGTAGAGAATATGGCTGCTCGCGGTGTATCGCCGAAGCAAATCATAATCGCTGGTTACTCAATGGGCGGTGGTATCAGCACGTAAGTATAGCGCATATGGTGTTAATTGAATACTCAATTGGGTAGAATGTGTTTCATGGACACACTGGAGCACATCCGGAGCACATATGGGTCGCAATCAACATCACCACAGCATTGGGCCAAAGACGAAAACCTAGGATCGCTCGTCCAACACCTTACATTCGCAGCCGTTGCAGCTGCTGATCAAGGCTACCACACAAGGTTGAATAGCTTGTATGAGAGTATCAGAGTGCGCGGTCACGTAATATGGACGAAATGAATCAGGGACTGAGTTGATTTAGAAGCTATGGAAATCGACGAGCATATATATCCAGCCATGACTAATCGGGACATATGACTAAGCGCACAGTACACGTGATATCCAAGATCATATGGTGCACGTGACATTCACGTGATATACCGTGATAGAGAGATACCAAATTCGGGCTTGGGACTTCATGTGCTACAGTGATTGGACGGTTCATTTCCATGACTTTAGTTTTCGATCCTGGAGAGGCCACCGGTACATCTTGCCAGATGCTGTTACTAAGTGCTGCGAAGCTGAGTTCGGGCCGCAGGGACATTTCATCTTGGGGTATCTTAAAGCGGCAGAGTGGATGGCTGTGAATGGAACTGACCAGGTGAAATCTTCATATTCATACTAACCAATCGCCTTCGCCTGAAAATTGAGCATCCCACTTTCTCGGATTCGGAAAGTAATAAAAGTACTCCAAAAAATAGACTTCAAAACGTCTATGAGCCTGGTTTCTCAAGCTCATCTATGCGGAATGATGCGCGGGTTTTGTTAGAGCTTTTACAGTGTTTCCCGATCGGAATTCTCTCCGAGCGCCGGCTATCGGCTCTTATTCCCGGCCTAGCGCCCTGTCTAATTACCCCACGTTCGCCTTCAAATAGCCCGATCACGGTTGGCCATCTATACTAAGTACATTTCAACATTCTTCCAGCTCCATTAACGCTCATCTTGCTTTCCATTTCCTTGGCTCTAATAGCTTGAAATAATGCCCGCATTAGATGGGGCAGAGGTCGCGAAGCACAACAGCAAGAAGTCGTGTTGGATTGTCCTCGAGTCGAACGTGTATGATGTCACCTCGTTTGTGTCCAAGCATCCAGGAGGCGCGGCGATATTGTTGAAGCAAGCTGGGACGGTTGGTGTAGCCGTCGGGCGAGTTCTCGATCTGTGGCTTACTCTCAATATAGGATTCGACCACCGAATTCAAAAAATACCATCCATTAGACTACGTCAACAATCTCCCTGAGGGAAGCCTCCTCGGCCGTATCGATCCCAACACTATCGGTAAATTGAACGCACAAAAAGTGCCAACATCCACGCCTGCAGACCCTACAAATAACGATAAGGAAATTCCCCATATTTCTCTCTGCGTGTCATGTCCCGACTTCGAACGCGCAGCAAAAGCAATCCTACCACACGGATCCTACGTCTACGCGTCGACATCCGCAAACACCGGACTCTCACTGAAGACGAATCTAGACGATTGGTCGCGCATTAATTTCCGGCCTCGCGTAATGCGGAATGTAGGCCATATCGATACACGTCGATCGATTTTGGGTTACAGCTCGCCATACCCGTTCTACATTTCGCCCATGGGCACTCTCGGCGTCATTCATCCCGGTGCTGAGCCCGACATGGTTAAAGGAGCGGTCCGAAAGGGTGCGCATATGGTCGTCAGCACAGCTTCTACAAAATCGTGTGACCAGATCATGGAGACCTATTTAGATGAACGGAGGCGGTCGAATGGAGCTAGTCCTTCTCAACTCTTTTACCAGTACTACATGCATGTGGACCGCGAAATAGCGATAGCTCTCATTCAAATTGTAAAGAGCGCTGGATACAAGGGCCTCTGGATTACGGTCGATACCCCGGTTCTGGGAAAGCGCACAACAGATCGCGTACTGCAAGCAGAAGAGGCATTAGCTGTGGGTCTAGATGAAGAGCCAACCGCAGAATGGGAGACCGGAAAGGAGAACTCGTTTGCACCTAGTATGGGAGGACGTCCAGCCAGCGGCCAACTAAGCCCGCATACGACGTGGGAAGATCTGAAGTGGATCAGGCAAGAGTGGGACGGCCCGATAGTGCTGAAGGGTATCCAGTGCGCTGAAGACGCGAAGTTGGCACTCGAACATGGGTGCGACGGAATATTGCTTAGCAACCATGGTGGAAGACAATTACACTCTGCGCCCAGTGCTTTGATGACGCTTATCGAGATTCGAACCTACTGCCCTGAAGTAATCGGAAAGTTGGAGATATTCTTGGACGGCGGCTTGAGAGACGGATCAGACGTGCTGAAGGCTTTGTGCCTGGGTGCGACGGCGGTGGGAGTTGGACGACCTTTCTTGTATGCTTTGGCCGCTTATGGGACGCAGGGTGTTGAAAGATGCATTGATGGTAAGTTCGGAGAAAATCTGGTAGATGCAGGCTAACTCTCCCCAGTGCTTTCGGAAGAACTCAGTACAGGTATGAGGCTGCTTGGTATCACGTCACTTGAACAGGCTCGGCCGGAGCTTGTGAATGCGACGAGGCTATTGAATGAGATGTGGAAGCCGGAATCTGTGTTTTTAAAGAGTCAGCTGTAGCTCCAAAGTTTCCGAATAAGCCTTAAGAAGATTTTCCAAAATACAATGAACAAGCCCAAATATGAAATAGATGTATTGGAAGGGCGTTCAGTTAGTGCTGTGACAACATGTGGCTGACGCGTGCCGAACGACCTCCGAAACTGGTCCCGATATGGCTAATATCCAGGCTTCAAGAGGCATAATGTATCTCCTACTTATACTGTGTAGGTACGGGCTATTAACTTGAGTGCCTTAGAATACCTCTTAAATTTTCTTTCCCTATATCTAACCTGGCCTTAACCTTTGCTCTCTCTTTTTCAGTTCTCAGTTCTACGTATAACGACATAACTAGGGAAAGCAACAAATATATTTACGATAAAATTCTCGCGTCAAGGAAGAAATCCACTAGAAGATCTTCCGATCCAGTCCGAGGTCCATTTTCTTACGACCGTATAGCCTTTCAGGTGCGGCACAATATTCCATTTGAGCGGAGACATCGGAGTGCAGACAACTTAGGACACATATCCGTTAGGTTGAAGGAAAATGCTGAGCAGCAGAGCTTAATAACGTCTGGTACTAGCCTCTCGAGATGGGAACTCGTCCATCCGCTTAAAGAAAACAAACTTCGCTAGAATTTTGCATACTTCGACTGCTCATATAGAGATGATTCTAATCCATCCACGTTCCTCGGCCTATTAGTGAAATCTGCAATACTATCTACAATGGGCCCTATTTGTGGAACCATGCTCTCTCATAGAAGAGTTAATCGTAGTGGCATACTACGATGTAGAAAACTGGAACCATTAGAGGCAAAATAATCAAAATGTGAAAAGATGGACCATCGTCAAACGCATCGACGCGCAGTTAGTGACAGAGATACTGTGTAAGGGATATGAAGGGGAAGTGATGATTGCGCCGAGGTATATGGATAGGGGCGATAAAGTCTAAAAGCCTGTTATGATGGCTACTTAAATCGAAGAACGAGAGAAGACGAGCATAGAGATGAAGATCGAGGCACAGGGACGCAGGAATGACGATGATGCGTAGATGTCCGCCAAAGAATAGTTGAGCGATTATGGACCAGGGTACGTTGTCAGGGCAATGAAAATGAAAATAAGGGGGATGAATGGGCATAGCTTCCTCTAGACTCGATAGGTCTTGTGTCTGAAACGTTTAATTTGTTGAAAATGCTTCTGCATTAGAAGAAAATTGCAAAGCCAATTATTTGCGAAGTCGACGTGTGATTTGCAAACAACACTTGCCTAAGGTGTAAAGCGTCACTGGAAGTCCTATGCCAATTCCAACTCCGAGTGCAATTCTGTCCGATGTGCTCAGGCCCCCTCCTGGTTCCTTCTCGTTTTTAGGAGTTGGAACGATAGTGGTAGTAGACTCCTGTGTAACTGTTTTCTGCGAAGAGCTCGTTATGGGCGGTCGATATATCGTTATCCAAGCCGTGATCAAGCCTGATGAATCTTGTCAGTGGACAGGGATAGAAAGGGGAAAGTGCTCATCCTGATGGAGGACTTGCCGTTCATAATCCCAACAGACCCGCAAGTATAACAGCAGATCCACAAATCGAATAGTCACACTTACTCGATGATTGGCCGCCGTTACCTGCCGTCACCGTTGCAACAGAAATTACGGTAACGACGTCTCCCCCGCCAGGTGCCGTAGTAGGTTCCGCAACATTCGTAGCTGGAATGTCCATAGCTTGGGCGCAATACCCATCGTACACGCTGATGGCGCTACTAATATCCATGGTAGGCAACACAACGTCGCTGCACATGGTCGATACGCATGCCGACAGTATTTTGGATGCACGAGGCGGTGCGTCAGCCCGACAGAAGCACTCATTTACCCAGGGTGACGAGCATCCAAGTAGAGTTGATAAGTCGCCATTTGCTGGATAGTTCGAAGCGGTTCCCCATAAACAGGCTTTGATGCAGGCACGCTGCTCGTTGTAAGCTGATTGTTCAGCGATTGAGATGGATTGTGCGGAAATGGCGCCAGGGATGCGGAAGTGGAGAAGAAGTAACAAGATCAAGGGTCTGACATGCAATCCCATGATCAAGGGTCAATAATGGGGAAATTTCAAGTGCGGGTACAGCTGGTGTGCAAAGAGCTTATGTTTCTGGAACATGGAAGGCTCAGAGCGCCACAAAGTGGCGCAGCTAGAGCTAAGTTCCCTTTAAGGTACGCTTGCTTTCAAGCAAGGCTGATCCTAGCTTGGTATTGCGAGAGAGTATCAATCAACTTGCTCTCAGGTCTACTCTCGATACGAGATATAGTAGTCTCATGCGATCAAGAAGCAGGTACAGTAAATATATCAGAAAGCATCAGTTTGGGCATATTACCAGGAGTTCGTCAGTGAGGGGCTTTGTTATTTGGGCTGAAAGTGAAGCATAGAGGCAGTGCTCATACCGCAATAAAGACTCTAAATTCATTGGTAAGCAACTGGTGCTCAAGGCAGAATTATGCATGTGGTTGCCATTAATTACTTTTTTTGGGCTGTGCCTTCGCAACCCGAACCAAAATTTGGTAACCGTGTACACGAGCAGCTACTTGGAATCGAATCAACACTGTAAACAGTGCCTCATGCAATTTGCCTGGAAATATCTTGCAAGAAAGGCTATGAAACCTGTATTCCGCCTAACCCACGCGATGGTTCAATGTTATGTAAGCCCAGGACACCATCATGTCACGTGGATATGCCACTGACTAATCAGTCCGTCATATATATATCAGCTGTACATACTTCACATACAATACACATCCTGACACCGTTTCCTCCATCCTCCAGCTTACATGTTACGTGCATGAGGAGAGCTCAGCCCTGGAAGGCAACAAGGCAAACGAGGCAGTGATAGTACTGGAAGAAGAATATCTCACGAGCGATCCGTCCGTTACTCTAAAACACTTCGCCAAATCCTTGCCCATGAAGTGACTCAACAGCACGCTATTTCAACACTTAATACAATATGCAAATAACCATGTACATTTCCTAGCTCGCAACTTCGTAGACCTTACCCCCCTCCCCCGTATCCTACGCCCTCCTACTCCAAACCTTTATCTTCTCCCTCCTGGCATTCATATTAGAATACAACCTATCAATCTCTATCTGCAGCCAATTCTTCCCAATCGTGCCTTCATACTTACAGCAGAAGATATAAACACCAACTTTAATAGTTCGCACAGTGGAGAGCTCACGGCATTGGTAGCCATGAGTTGTGACTGCTGACTCAGCAAAGAAGAAGCACGATGCTAGCAGAAAAGAACGTCAGGAATTGAAATGCAGTGCAGGATGGGCCAAGCCATCACTTCCTCTAAATTATTGTACACAGATAACCTATGTACTTGAATACTATTATCACACTCTGTTTCCCATGGGAAGAATCAATGCGGTAAGCGAGTGTGAAAATGCGGGACCGTGAAAGATGCCCCCATGGGTCGGAGCGACGTCCAACCGGGTCCGCCGGTCGGGTGGCTTCCTTCCCGTCCTTCTATTACCAATTCGACCTCGAGTTTGCTGACAATCTATGCCATGACAAAGTCGACACAGTTCTCATACGTCTGCTGCGCGTTCGTGCCGAACCAGAACCACTGCATCGTGCACTCTCCTGCGACTTCGCACGCACCAGCTAAGTTTGTCGGCATTGTGACTTTAAATGCGGTGTTGTTTGCTGGGAGCACGGCTAGGTTCTCATCGGCATAGGTATCGAACTCGATGAGAGGGAGACCGATCACGGTGTTGGATGCTGTGTCGATGATGGAGACGTTCGCAGGCCCCTCATGGGGGATGGGCAGCTGAGCCTTGAATGGAACGACTTGGCCGGCAGCGAATGTCTGAACATTGGCTGCGTTGTCGGCGAATTGTGCGCCTTTGCACAAGAAGATGTTGCAGCTGGGGGATCCGTTGCTGGGAATGTTTTCTGGTCTCATGTTAGCGACGATTTGGTGGTCATTGTTTGTGAGCTGGATTACCTAGCGGGCCAGTGCCGTCAGCGAGAATGGCGGAGACTGCAGCAGTGCCGCACGCCTGGGCCATGGCAGGGCCGGGTTGACGGGCGGGTGGGCTAGTGATGTTGCCGTGTGCCAGCGCCGTGGCTGTAAAAATAGCAGTCGTGAAAAAGGTGGAAGCGCGCATTTTGAAGGCTTGATATTAATGGAGAGGTGTTTGGGTATCTCGTAATGAAAGCACGAAAGAATGGGAAAAAAAAAGATTGAGACGTAGAAAAACGAGTGGCCAGCACGGGATGAATGAGAGAATGAATAGACGGCGATGAGGTGGGAGACAAGAGAGGTCATAGATATAACCCTGCGGATCACCATGCTCCGGACAACAGCGGCTGTGAGCGAACCGGGAGCATCATTCGGATTGGAGAGGCAGATTGGAAAGTCTTGGAAAGTCTTGGAATTCTTGAAACGCGATGTCATGTCTTATGCTTGGTGTTTGATCCCCAATGAAAGCCCAATTGCAGCAGCATCTTCTCTGTAGGAGGCTTTCTGTTGTTGGTTCTCTTGATCCGATCCAAGTCGAGTGTTAGATCCATGGCCATTATCAGAGGCCCAAAATAAGGTGCTCAACGAGATGGTTTGCGCCAGCGCTGCGAAGAAAAGCCTGAAAGGAAGGCACAGGGGAAGATCGAACATGTTTTGCGATGAAATGCTTGATCCATCTTAACGTGGACACGGCGTTTCATCGGGTGCTTGGGGTGTTGCTTGTGCTGTCGCGTCTGTGTTTGAGGCGGTTTAGCGCCCCATTTCGGCTAAAAAGGCCATGCTGATGGCCTAGGGCAGGAAAACGCGGGGCACGTGACGCGCATTGCCGGCCCCTTGAAAACTGACACAACCACAACCACAGCGATGCAGATTATTCGCTTCGGGCGCGGCGGGATGACTGTGATTGCTCTACAATGCGAGATGGAGGTGTGACAACAATGCGGGGTATGAAGAGAAAGTACCACCTGATCAAAGAGAATGCTGTGCAAACGGCGCAAACGGCTCGGGCGCGGCCTCGACGCTTCGACGACGACTTCTTCACGAAGCTCAGCAACAGTCTAGTCTCCGCGGCATGGCGGGAGTCAGAGCCAGCTCCCACCGCACATAGCCCCAAGCTGCGGTGTGAAGGCGGGGAAGGCTGCCAACGCAGAGCTCAAGCGAAACCATAACTCGATTAGGGGGATCTATCGGTGAGAGAAAAATATGTACGATGTCTGATCATGGGGACAAGAAAAGAAAACACCCGGCGTGGGGTCTGAGAAGGGGTGGAGGATGCTGGTGGGGGGTGGGTGTTGAGAGAGTGAGGTGTGGGCGCAAGTGAGAGGCGAGAGGTGAGAGGTGAGGTTGGACAAGCGCGAAGGGCGGCCGGGCAACCGTGGGTCGGTGGCTCGGTCCGTGTGGAGCGCGCGCGCATGGAGGGAGCGATAGTTCACGATGCTCAAGCTGGCGGGCCATGGTGTTCCAATCGAACTGCCCACGCCCAGGCACATTGCAGCCAATGAGCCATGACGTAAGGCGGGTCGTGCCTCCTCGCCAGCTCACCGCCGAGAGACCTCGACCTTTTTTACCTCGTCGCCGCCCTCAACAAAACCCCAACGCTCCAACCTATTCCTCTCTCTTCCACACCACTCCTTTCGCACCTACCCATCCCAATTGAACA
This sequence comes from Beverwykella pulmonaria, assembly GCA_001599595.1. NCBI lineage: Eukaryota > Fungi > Ascomycota > Dothideomycetes > Pleosporales > Melanommataceae > Beverwykella > Beverwykella pulmonaria. The sequence goes on along the minus strand of BCHH01000010.1, from coordinate 274,754 downwards.
CTCCCCAATCCTTACCCTTGCCATCACCACCCACCGTCACCATGGGCAAGGTAGGAGCTGCAATCTCTGCCCCGCCATTTGCCCGAGTGCCCCACTAACCGGCCTCCCACAGGCCAAATACATCCTTCTTGACTGCGACAACACGCTCGTCCAGTCGGAGCGCCTCGCTTTTGAGGCCTGCGCCGAGCTCACCAACGATGTCCTGGAGCTCAAGGGCGTCAAGGACCGCTACACGGCCGAGTCGCTCCTCAATGACTTTGTCGGCTTCAACTTCCGCGGCATGCTCAAAGGCCTGCAGACCAAGCACAACTTCACGCTGACCGACGCCGAGATGGAGGACTTTGTCGGCCGCGAGCTGGATGCCGTCACCGCGAAGCTGCGCGAAAAGGCCATCGAGTGCCCTGGCGTCACGGAGCAGCTCACCCTGCTCAAGGAGCAAGGCTACCCCATGTCCGTCGTGAGCACCTCGGCCGGCAGCCGTGTCGTGGCCTCCATCGAGAAGGCCGGCATTGCCCACTTCTTCCCCAAGGAGCACGTCTACTCGGCCGCAACGTCGCTCAACCCGCCGAGCTCCAAGCCCGACCCTGCCATCTACAACTACGCCTGCCAGCAGCTGGGCGTCAAGAACGAGGAATGTGTCACCGTCGAGGACAGCAAGAGCGGCGCCACCGCCGCCATGCGCGCCAACATCCCGTGCATTGCCTATGTCGGCATCTACGGCATCGAGGAGGGCGAAGAGAAGATGAAGCAGATGGCCGAGCTGCTCACCAAGGAGACCAACGCCGCCGCCGTCATGTACGACTGGAGCGAGTTCCAGGAGTGCCTCAAGAAGGTTGAAGCCAAATTGTAGATGTCGGCAAAGACACTTGCCGGAGAACATGGAGGTCATAGAGAGTGGCAATCCCCACTCAGCAGTAGAAGCAAATGAGGGATATGACATAAGGCTCCACATAGACTCATGAATACTCAGCCCTGGAACTGTCCAGGAATCAAGATCAGGTCCATCTACATACATCGTGCCTTCATACCTTCATTTTTGATTTGCGCCATGTTTTGACGTTGATCGAATCTCGTCCCAATACGGCTTAGCTTAGCTTGACTTCATGGACTAGCTGTCCGATTGCGACTCCCCGTCCTGAATGTTGAGCTCACAGCATCCAAACCCCTCCTCCTCTCCTTCTGGTGTTCCATCATCGCCCACCCTCCGTTCCTTGTTTTCAATTTTCGTACTGTATCTCTCTGCCTCACTTTGCCTGATGTCGGCTCCTACAAGGCCGAAGATAGGGCAGCCTATCAGCAGAACGACACCCTGTCTTTTCCGGTGAAGTGATGATGACAACCATCAGGCTGAGCTGCGCATACTCGACTATGTTAACCTTCCCGCTCTTCTTCCGCCTTCGAGGTGTCGCACGTTCGGCCTTGGGCGAGATAACATTAGCACCCATCGTTCTTTCCCTAAAGCATGTCCACGATCGGCAGGCTCACAGCTGCTCTAGCTGCGGCAACCAACGAAGTGACTGTCGCCGCCGCGAACATCAACTTCGACTTTACTCTGTAGGCATATCGGACCTGTGACAGATATGGGCTAATGAACAACTTAGCGTCAAGTGCGAGGCGCCCCGGGAGTTCCACACGCTAGGCACCATGCTCACCACCACGAGAAAGGCCAATGCTGAAAATGGAACGACTCATATCACAGCTCGCCGCCTTGGTGCCTTGTTCGAGGGATGTTGCCCGTCAACACCCAACCTGCTGAAAGCGTATGGCCTACGCGTATCGGAGATTTCGGCGGTTGCGAAGAATACAGACTCACTGGACTACTCGGACTCGATCTTCTCCGGTTATACTGGCATTGACGGCACCTCCATCTGGGCTGCCGCAACTTCGTCCAAAGTTGCTTTGCATGTCCACCTTCTTGCATGCATGATAGCCCGAGTCTTTGACGCTCCCGAAGCAGTGTCAATATGGGTGGAGCTCACCAAAGAGAGAAGAGCTGATATAGCAACAGAATTTGAAAAGGGGGCGCAACTGCCCTTCTCGTTGGCTGCAGCAGCAGCACAAAATCCCATAACGAAGCCACAACTAGCCGAGTGGGATGCCAGCGCCCGTGCCTGGCTTCGGACGGCGGATCATGTCAAAAAAGCCGAACATGCACAGTTCCAGTCACTCCTAAAAAACATCATACTAGAGGTTAATCAACAAACCAGTGTTTTCCCAAGCGTGATGGGGGCCTGGACCACTGCACTTCAAACTATGGAGAGCCTAACATCCGGGCAACCCCAAGCTGTTCACGAAGGATCAACGCTGCTCGCACTGTCTGCCTGGCACCTATACCCCAACATGACAGTATTTGGGTCACTTAGTTTCGAACTCATAATGGATGATGGCATCATGAATCCAGCAGGCGTGCTTACCATTGGACTTTCCCCATCTTTGAGGAGCTGCAGCACAGGTGTGTCTTGGTGCTTGTCACTCGCCCACCTTCGGCGTTACGGCAAGCCAGTCCGAACAGAACGCATTCTACAAGAAGACCCAACTCGAGTTACATTCTCGCATTTCCTACTTGCTGCACTCGGCGGCCTCACGACCGGGCGGCAAGTTCGATCCAGAAATGGAGCCTTTGGAATGAAGTTCTGGCTAGCCATATCTGGCGCCTTCGAAAAAGCGTCATGGATCAAACATATGTCCTTAATTAGTCGCATCATCTCTGCGTATATTGATGCCGATGAAGAGGAGCTGGAAAGGGGCAGAAGGTTGATTCAACTCGGCAGACGTCGTTCCCAGAACCTTTTCTCGAGGGAAGTGGATCGCCCCAAGCTGGGACCGCATTATGACTTGATAGACTCTGACGGTTTGTTCCTGTGTATCAAGACCTCAGAGATGTTGATATCCTTTCTCCGTCATATTGTGTCAAAAGCATTGGCGAACTCCGATTTTGAGATTGGTGACTTCCTGATTCGGTATAATTTGAGTACAGAGAACAATCCTCTTCAGCGGAGGCATTCAGGACTTCAGAACCGGGGCGCGCAAGAGAATTATAATCCTCCACTAAATAATAACGGCAGCCGCAACGATTCATGTCCAGAAACGGACACCGAAGACGAGGAAGACGATACGCGGAATGACTTTGGCTACACCACGACCGCTCCGGGGTGGTGCCCATTGTTTTCCCGTCTTTCACGAGTTGAGTCGCGCTCATCTGAACGTGGATGCAACAGTGTATACAGTTATCATCGTTGGCTTCCACTTGAAATTCCAGATAAGGAGTTACCACAGAATGAAAGCTGCCATTTTTATGCCGACGTTCCATTCACTGCGGTGGGGAAATCACACTTTCGCACAACAGACGATGCCGAAACGCAAGATGAGTTTGAGGTCTACTGTGGGATCCCAGATACAGCGGCCGTTTATTGCAAAACTTCGGCACGGGGAAAATATCCCGCCTGCAGGTTAACTGAAGAGGATCTCTTTTGGTGCAAAGAGGCAGGATACTTATCCGAGTCAAGGCTAGTCCGCACTGCGTCTAAGCACACAGCTGATGTCTTCAAAGCTCTTACAATGGTGGCATCTGTCTACAAAAATTTACCAGACGCCACAATAGCCGTTCAGGTTCTGGAAAAGCCGATTCTAAAGTCGAAGTGGTATTCCGGAGACATCAAACCCTTAGACAAGACCATACGACGATGGCGCAAGCGTGCTGTTGCTCTCGCCATTGCTGCCTATTTCGACTCAGGGTCTTGTGATTTGTTACCTTCGGATATGGACAACGTGATGGCTGTTTCGTGCGGTGATTCCATATACGTTCCACGACAGGTAAGCCCCTCTGAATTGAACCTTGAAATGTTAGTTTGTTGTTTCTTACGTGTGCAGCTGTTATGCGATCCGTCAGAACGCTCAAAGCCTCGACATTTGACTCGTCTCTTAGGAAATTTTGGAAAGCCTGGAGTTGTCCTTCTTCTGCCCGTTCAAGAGCCAATGATGAGAGATCTTGACTATAGGAAAATAATGTCCATCGATACGCCTGAGTTCGACGGCAAGCAAATAGACAGTTTTGGGCACACGTCTCTCCACCTATCAATCATCGAGAGCGAAGCCCCCCTCTTCTACGACACAAATGTGAGCGTCGGTAAAGACTCTCAGGTGTACGTGATCGAATCTTTTGTTTCAGTCCGTGACGCTGGTGCATGGGTCGCAGATATCAACATTCTCGCGGCGATGAACAGTGATTTTGTAGTCCGACTGTCTCCTCAGACCTCTTGCGGCCATTCCATTCACGACAATCTCGCATCCGGAGGTTTATCAATTGAGAGTTGGGAGGAAATCCTCGACTGTCCACCTGATCGGTTTGTAGTACGAGCCCACGGGAATTGGCTTGCTCGACTTGCGGTCACATCAGTGCTCGCTCAAGTATTTAAGGGAAGGAAACGTGGGGACTCAGGTAGTAGAATTATGATATGCCAGCGGGACACTTGCTGGCAATGTTTATGGAGGAGTGAGCCAAGAGATGATGAATTGCCACTACAAGGGTTCATTTACTGATGATCAATGCTCAATCGTCCTTCAATATCACAGTAGGCGCCCCATATCCCCTGCTCCCATTGGCACATCCGCCCGCCAGAGCATGAGAACACCACCAAGAAAAACCGGACCCGCATAGTTCATCGTCAAACCAGTAAATAGTCCACTCGTTGGGAATGGAGCGAATATAACAACATGAATCAGATAGATCAGCGCACAGACTTTGACAGAGATACTCCATCTCCCCAAATGCCACGGTCTACAATTTGGAGGTGTACTAGAAACCTGCAGTAAAGGAAAAAGGACAAGAGGGAAGATGTACGATGTGCAGAGTGCGATGGTGAGGAGAGCGATAGAGGCATTGAAAGCTACAGATATTCCGAGATTGATAAGGGGGAGAAGACAATATATGATGTAAACCAGAACGAGCGCGGGTGGCGGGATTTATAGGGTCGGGTGAATCTAGATTGCTTTGTGCGATGAAAACAGGCATTTGAAGCGAAGTCAAGACTAACGTATCTGAAGTATGAATTGAAAGGAAGACCTTTGTCGCGTGTGAACGTCCAGACTAAGCGCGAAACCGAGGTTTTCGGGTCTCGTGAGTTACCCGCATTGTAAGTATTGAAGCTACACTATATGTCACTCATGCTGCTACTCATTTATGTGAAGGATGCTATCTAATTTGTGTATCATATACGCCACAGGAAACATGCTAATTGATAACGCCACTCCAGGGTTGTCCCGCCCACTCTTCGTATGCAAGGTGTTGAAGACAAGTTCTGGCGTGCTGTGCTTCGACAACATTGCTAGCGTCGTATCGACAAAGAGGAAGAATAATACATGGAAAACAGCGGCAATAGTATCGAGCGTCTTTATCAATTTTCGCAGTTTGAGATTCAGGATGACTGGAACAACGACATTTGCGATGAGCAGGACTGTGATAGGCCAATGCTTCGACTCGTAGGTCGGGCTATTGAATGCAATCGGACCAGACAGCCGTTGAATGTGATTGATATGGACCAGACGCAGTTACATATCCAGGCCATGACCGATATCCACCCGGATCCCGTCAGATTTCACGCGTCAAAGGTTCTTCAAGCAGAGTTAGTTGCACCTCGTATAAATCCTCAGAATGCAGGGGTCTGGCTAGCAAAGCAAGCGGATCATCTATACTGTGCACCCACAGCGGGGTCTCTGTATGAAAAAGGGTAGGCTGGTATACGGTATGTGCTTCTTGCACTGAGGTTATTTCCGCCAACGAGGCTACGACGAGCGTTGAGCCGATGCCTGCGATGATCGAGCCATAAAACTAAAGACCCGGGGTCTGCTACCGGGTTGAATTGGTAGCTGATTTCATGGATAGTTGGACTAGGTAAATATTCTGATAAATCCAGAATCAAAAACCTGAAAGTCTTGAAACGTTTGTTTTCGCACATTCATAACCAGATCGGGATCTTTTCCGGAGCACGGCAAATATTTTGTCCGAATAGGTTGATTGGTTAGTAGGTTGATCATTGGACAATGCAACTGCAGCTTCCAGTAACTTTAAGCGTGCTTGGGCTTCTTGGCTTGAAATAACCTCTTAAAGACCGTTTCGGTCGCGGATACAATGTAAAATCAGCCCGTCTATCAACCATATCATATCCCCCATCCATCCAAGATTTTGGGTCTACCTTAATAGCTACCTTCGCCATGTCAAATTTACTATTGTAAAGCTCAAACTAACATCTCCCCTCTGCCAAGTCTAATATGTAACTAACAGGCTTCTATGCATTTTAAAATGAGGGCTGGTGATGTTCACGGTTAGAGTCGTTTCATGATACGAGCTGCGGGGCTACAATTTATAATCCCGCACAATCCTTCTGTCGAGTTACCTTCGCCTCGAGACATTTTTATATCTATATTTGAATGGAGCCATGTGTGAACCTCATGAACTTGTTGACTCCTCCACTTATTACAGCTGGACCAACCGAAACCCAAAATGGCATGTGCCCGAGTACTTTCACTAGCCTTGGTTGACCGAAATCAATTATACGTCGAATACCTTACATCACCTGAGGAGCTGAGAGCATATTTACTACCGCTCAATCATAGGATTGGCAATAGAGAAGGACAATTCGATACCGGTGGGGTCAACTTTTCAATGAGCGCTCGAGACATCGTTTTGGAAGGCAATATTCTGCACGCCAAGCTAGCTACTAGTGGTCAAGTGTGGTGGGATGACCAGATTGCAATTGATGTCGAAATCTCGCCGGATTCAAAGCATGGAAATATCCCATCAATCAAATTTCGGCGCTGCGATTATTTACGCCTGAAGAAATGTCGTAATCTCAAGCTAATTGACCGCTTCCTTCTTACTGCAGAGTATGTCGAAGCAAATGGGCAATACAAAGAGGTGTATTCTGACCTGGAAAAATATATTGGAATTAAGAATGGTGCATTTGACAGGCATGGAAGAGGTTTCTCGGGAGATACTCAGGACGTGCAGTTGGTTGGAACAATGTTATATGCGAGCCTCAAGAAGACACAACAACGCATCTCAATCGAGATTTCCAGTATTTTACAGTTCAAAGATGGAGCTGTGGTACCTCTCAGGCAGATGAAACCTGAGGATATTGACAATGAACTCTTAATAGATGTCTCCTATAGCCGAGACTGGCTCCCTAATGCGCGAAACATCAGACTTCTCAATTATAAGCAAAAGCGGGGTTGGTATCTTATTGCTGAGTGCCTCACTCGTCATGGAACGTTCCGAGAATCAGCCATCAAATTACACGAGATAATAGGACCGCATGACGACGAGATGTTCAGCTTCCCATCTTTCGCAGATATACCGATTCCGGAACACGCACGAGAAACCAGAATAGAAAACGGAATTTTGACCGCTAGCTTTGGTGCGAAAAAGGGTGAATGGGTCGAAAGATCCTTTGACTTGGCGAAACTTGTCACTAATGAGGAGGGGGCTTTGACCATGTGAGTTAGGATTTTCCTCATGTTGACACTGTTATTGCAGCATAAAAATCGTTTGAGAAATATACCTTGAGAAATGCTAGATGCTGATCTATTCTCCAGGAATAATTTTGGTTCAGAGTGTTCTGGATGCAGTCGCTTGTTCTTTGCCGGAGCATTCCACACGCCTTGGAAAGGATCTCGCATATTCTTGCCTCAGGGTGGAACCAAACGCTCACGAACTTCTCATTGTACATTCTGCAGACTAGTTCAAGACACTATCAAAGTGTATACGCCTGCATGTGACTCCTACGAAACCTGGATCATGACTCTTTGGGAAGACACTGGATTTGTATCCCGGCCTAGGAAGAGAGATGTAATGCTTGTGATAAGAGCACATGGGATCAAAGAGAGCACCGGCAAAAAATTGTATAATATGCTGAAACGCGGTAAACAACAAATACCCGCTACTGTAGAGATACGCTGTACAATACTTCTTGAAGTTGAAGGCGCGAAGGAAGTGCTTAAAGGAGAGGAGTTGGAAATCCGTGATCCTAAACGTTACCGGACAATACCAAGAAATACGGATGACAGATGTTGGCTGCAGCCAGATCTACGATGGCCAACTATTCAAGGATGGATCGAGACTTGTGCAACGGAGCATAGCGATTGCATGAAAGCGAGCACACCTCAACTCCCGTCTCGTTACCTTGATATTGGACTGAACGACTTAGACCCCGTGAAGGTGGTGATCTCCAACGGTGGCCATGGAACGTATGCATGTCTCAGCCATTGTTGGGGTGGTAAAAACATCTGCACCCTGACTGAAAGCACAATATCTGAGTACACAAAAGAGATTCCTAAACGTATTCTTCCTCAGGTTTTCATCGACGCAATAGCGGCTTGTAAGAAGCTGGGTCTAAGTCGGATTTGGATAGATTCGCTCTGCATTCAACAAGACAGAAAGGAAGACTGGCTGTACGAATCTCAAAAAATGGGAGCATATTATTCAAATTGCACCGTCTGCATTGCGGCCACTAGCTCCGCGAGCTCTATGAAAAGTTTCCAAATTGCAGACAGACCCGCAGCTGTTCGCTCCCCAAGTGTAGATCCTGAAAGTGGGCCATTCAATCTCATTGCTTATCCTTCCAACTTGACGGAAGAGAGGCTGCACTTCGGTCACGCGCAAGACCCAGAAATCCTCCTGAACAGCTTCCCTCTTTTGACCCGCGCATGGGTATTACAAGAGCGTTGGCTATCTCCGCGAGTACTTCACTTCTGCGGTTCCGAAGTTGTATTCGAGTGTGCTCAAATGACAACTTGCGAGTGCGGTCAAGCAAGACTTCCGTACGGTGAAAGACGCTACAAATTGGAAAATGTACGAACAACGACGACATCGAAATACGGCCTCATATTTAGACGCGTGCAACTCAAAGCCCTGCCATGGGACTGTATAGTTACGACGTACAGTTCCTTGAACTTGACATACAACACTGATCGCTTACTTGCCATCTCGGGCGTCGCGTCCACTATACACGAAATTCGAAATAAGTCTTTCGAAAAGGATGAAGATAGAACACCACCGCTATATCTTGCCGGATTATGGCGATCGGATCTTACTAGGGATATGGCTTGGTTTACGGGCTCGACTTTGATTAGAGTCAAAGATGGAGACCAAAGCAGAGAAGCAGTCGCAAGTGGGATACAACGTAGGTCAAAGCCAGCAGAATATATGGCGCCTTCGTGGTCATGGGCATCAGTGTTGGATCCAGTGCGATATCTCGAAATGAGCGACATAAAACCAGTGTTTACCCTACTGAACACCCATATTAGCCTCGCTACTGAAGATCGCTTCGGAGGTGTGAAGGAGGGTTGTTATCTTCATCTTAGGGGCAAAATCGTAGAGAGTTCGTGGGAACTACGAACTAGCATCGACAGCACCTCGATATATTGTCTCAGCGACGTCATCGGCACCCAACAACTTAACAAGACAGATGAGCCTGGCATAAAATTTTCTCCAGATTATGCGATCGCTAAGCCTGGCCCAACCCAAATAGACCCAGCAGCCAAGCTCTACGTCTTTCCACTAGCAACAATTCGAATAACCTACTCTTCTTGGATTGGAGGAGACGAGAAAATATTCAAAATTGCACGAAGCACACTGTGTCTAGTTTTGAAGGCAGTTGAGGGCTCCTACGATGAGGTGCCTATCTACGAGCGGGTAGGGTTTACAGAATATTCGAATTATCAAAAGGAAACGAGAAACATTGATCCCAATGAATATGTAAAGCAGGAACTATATATTATATAACATTGAGTATTACTCTAGTCTCGAGCGCCTTGTTATGGGCTTTTAGGACGTAAGCCGTTTGCCTCGCTGAATCCATCCAGCCAATAATCTGAGCGTAGCGCTTGGCAAATGCTTGTGTAAGCTAGATTAGGCTGCGACTTGTGTGCAACTGTGACACTAGAAGTTCCGGGGATATAAAGGTTCGCTATGCCATCTAGGCTTTCTTCCTCGTAAATTCCCGCTTGGAGCATGTCAGCAACTACGTTTACACAATTGCCGCGAGAGCTGCGGGACATGATATGGTCAGCGGCTGCTCCCGTTCAATATCAGCAGGTGAGTAACCATTTCTGTTCATCCGCTGATGTTTCTTGTATCAGAACACCCGTTGATTGTATCGCAGTAAGCCATACCCACCTGCTTTGAAGCTGGCTCACCTTGATCCTTTATTCTGTGCTAAGATGGTCTATGAACTTTAGCATTGCTGATGAGCAGCCAATATCCTGCATATCCCCGTGCGCCGAGCGCTTGCGGCAGACATTTATTGGCTATAAGAACTTGCGACATGATACAGAAAAGCAGCCTCTTAGAGTGTATGTCCATGATTCCTATAATAGGGACAAGCTACGCCTTGGTGCAAACGAGTTCCAGACACTAGTCAATTGTCTCCTAATTGCAACAGTCTGTTCTAAGGCGCGCTCTCAAGCTGCCACATTCTGCCAAGCTCAAATAGGACTCGCAAATTTGTTCTACGCTATTGACCCACCTAACGAGCTGAGCGATATTATTGGAGAGGAAATCTTATAACCTATCTTCGTGCAGCAGACAACAGTCATGATTACTAGTGCAAACAACAAGAAAGACAGGCCTAAGGGATTTGACTCTGCAGAGCATCTAGTGGATGTAGTTGATCGCGTCTTTGGCAGCTGCGTTGAGCGAATCATCTTAAACTCTTAGGTTAGAAACTTTAATAGTCTGGAAGAAATTAATTGGCCGCATACTAAACAAATACTAAAACTAACAGACATGAAGGTGTCTAGCATTAGTACATGTGTTTGCACACTAACATGCACACAGAAAACCCCGCTTTAAGGGTGATCAAGGACATAATCAACCTGCTGTTTTCATGACACTAGAACGGACTGCGCACCAAACAAATGAATTCATGGACCTGAAAAAAGGGTACAACTTGAACCATGTTGCCTGGCATCTCCTAAAGTTTCGTGAGATTATCGATGCTTCTACGCAAAAGTTACCGCGGCTACAAAGAATTGAGCTAGAATTGCACACCTACTGCTGGGAAGATGTGTTATTAACGCGCATCAAGGCAACAAACAAGAATGGTGTTCTGTGGGTCGATTGGGGCGATGTACGGCTCGAATTTTACCATAGATTTGACGGGTTTGACGGATTCATGCCTAAATATAATGACTGAAGGCAGCGGTGTTACATCGTCGGTACTCTATCGTATAGACTTATCAAAATACAATAAAATTCTTTTGAATGTGAATTTTGACAGGTGGAGGAAAGGTGCGTGATATAGAAATATCACAACGGTAGGAGGGCGACTCGCAGCCATGCGATGTCCGAAACAGCAATGCACTGAAGGGGGAGGGGCGGTGAGGATCAATGTGAGGTTTGGAAGTAGACTGTTTCAATTTTGTTGTATCTAGCTACCAAACCAAATGAAAGAAAGACGTGGTATGAAAGATAGAAAAAATGTTCATGATCTCGTTGGGTTGAGGGTCGTGTGTTCCGTGATCATGATGTCCGACATTGATTATCTGGGTGATGATAGTCTGTCTCATTGATGATTGTACGATTGGCGTCGTGTTCGGATCCCCATATATATGCCACGCTGAATGATGATGAAGCAAGCAGCTGACAGAAAAACCAAGACCTGTTCCCTGCACCATGCACCCAAGCCTTCATCCCGTGCCAGTGGTGTATTCGCGCAAAGTAGCTCTTCGCTACGGCGCAATACTCTTCTTCTACTTCTTCTCTTTTTTCCTCTTTCTTCCTCTATATACATAATCCACCCCAATAACCTATTAGCTGTTTGGAGTCATAGTGCCATGTCCTATAACCCAACTAAATACAGGATATTTTGATTATCCGTTAAGTAGCTTACGACAATTACACAGTAACGTTGTGCTCTGCGTGCTTTGGCTTTGTAATACTATTTCCGTCACAATGACACCATTGCATCTCTTTGCTAGTTAAAAGCGAGTATGTGTTAGTTCGCAATATATCCTACCTTCCTACCACATTTTAAGGCATTTCATATTGTGAGCGTGGCGTAAAACGCATGTCCGCCACGAAGGTCGGTACTGTGTCCGTGTGCGTGATGTATACCCCAACACTATAACAGCTAACTTAAAAATGAGGCTGCAGAGCCACCCACAACAGATATTATCACAAAATTTTGTAGTGGAGTACTTGAATTTACTTAGAGGCTTGACGTTGCAGCCACGGCGCGTGGTAACAGGCGAAGCTGGTAATGCAGCACCTAAGGCCTGCCCAGGACTTATTAAAACCACCTGGGATAACGAAGCCACTTGGGATGACGAAACCACATAGGACAACGAAATCACTTGGGGTGACAAAACCACTTGGGATAATGGTAGCTAAACCCCATGTATTACTGTTAAATTCAGGAGCTAGCTGCTGTGCCACATGGTAAGAGTTAAGGCATGGTACAAGCTACTCGAACTGTAAATAATTGCGGGTTATGGCAGTTGCGCAAGTGGTGTGGAGGAACCGCGACGCCGTCGTACGCTTGGCGGTTAGTGCAAACCCCTGCAGTGTCGACTTTCTTACAGTTACGCTAGGTACTGGATCCTTAATCTCCTAAAGTTACAGAAAGACGCACAACGCTGTACAGGGCTGTGCCTCCAGCTAGGGATATGATCCGGAGTCATTCCAGTTGGTGCCTGATTGCTTCCCTTGATATGTAATCCACGTCACGCTGCTAACTCTCCGTCTCCTTATGCTACTACACATTGTTCTTTTCATCTTATTGATTTACACTCATTCATTTCTGCATATTAGTTAACCGCAGATTCAGTAGGAGTATCTGACTGAGTTATGTTTCTTGCCAGCGGAAGCAGAAACGAGTCGAAGATCTAGAATGTCCGGGCGACTGACCGCAGTCACCAAGAATCAAAGGAAAGGAGCCGAAACCCTATGTTCTTGAGGTTTTCTATCAATTTGAAGAAGCATGCATGGTTAGCTATGAGTTAGTACTATTGGCATTTGCCACTCGTTGTAACTGACCCCTTTTTAGTATAGTTGTAACGGCTTAGGCTTGTCCAGATGTAGCTAGTTGATCTTGGTCAGACAGTTTATAAGCTGCTCTGACTTGATCTGTCCCAGAACAACGCAGTCGCTATATGATCATTGTCCCCATCAGAAAACCCTTACAATAGTCTTCCTTCAAAGTTTGCAGGGAGACAGAAACCACACTGGGCTGCACAGAAAGTCTGGGGCTAAGTGGATCGAGGAATTTATTCCCAAAGACCTTTCCGAACTTCCCTGTGGTCGTATTTGGTTATGCCTCATGTTACACTTAGAAATAATGCAACGGTTTTGGCAAAACCATTACAAATAAAGAGTATAAATAACTACATTAAGTTGAGTCGCACTAGAACAGGACACAAGGCGCACAAAAGCAGAGAAATATTTAAGTTTTTTCTCTAATTCTACGCCTAGCAGATAACGATTTTGTCTGACGAGGAGCTGTGCATATATACAGGGATGATACGTCTTACGTAAGGTCCCTAGGCGACTCCACCCAGCAGCTCGCCATGAATCTATCGTTGTCTTTCGTCCTACATACTAACCCGCATTTTTAACAACCCTTTAATTTACATTTAAATGGAGCATGTTTCGCCCATTTCTTACCGGCCATTGGAGTCTTATGAAATCCGCCTTGTCGCTCTTCATCCCGGCGCGAAGAAAGACCCTATCGAATGTAAAATAGAATATTCAGCCTTGGAGATAGCACGGAACCAAAAGTATGAAGCCTTATCATATACCTGGGGCTCTCCCGATGACCTCCGAAACGTTACCCTAGATGGCGCGCCGTGCTAAGTCCGCGAAAATCTCTGGTGGGCTCTATATCACTTACGCAAAAAAGAAGAAGTCCGACTCCTCTGGATTGATGCCCTGTGTATCAACCAAGCGGACATAAAAGAGCGGAACCAGCAAGTCAGCAAAATGGATCGGATTTACAAAGATGCGAATATCGTCGCTGTGTGGCTCGGTCGCGAGAGCGAGGACGATGCAAATGCATTGCAATACTTCTGGGATATTATCTCGAAGAAGGATCTTCCGAGGCATTTCGATTGGTGTTATGCTGACGCGAAGGAGAATAATGCGTGGTTTTCACAGCATCTAGACAAGTGGAAGGACATTATGAATCTGTGCGCCCGAGCGTATTGGACCCGGCTATGGATTATACAAGAGTTTTCGCTAGCAAACCAAGCTTGGATTCATTATGGCGATCTAAGTATGGACTGGCGGAACTTACGCGACGTTGTTTTCTGTGTTGCGAGTATGGAATACCAGGGGGAGGGTGTTGACATGAGGAACGCAATCGCTAACAGTCCGCTCCGGAGGATTGTGCAGGGAAAAGATGCCTCCAAGTCGACTTCGATGCTAGATTTGATACATCATCATCGCGAATCGGCCTGCTTCGAGATCCGTGATAAGGTTTTCGGCTTACATAGTCTAGCGCAGGATTGCTGTCGTACCGCGGTACCAGTGGATTACTCCAAGACGCTGCCAGAGTTATGCATCGGAGTGCTGGAACATCATCTTGTTAAGCACGGAACGGAAATCTTCGTCCCTGGGAGTCGAGTGGTGCAGAACTTATTCTTGCGAAGTCAGAACCCAGCCGAAGAGGAGCAGACAGTACGGCTCATCGCAGAAACCAGTTCCAGGACTCTTCAGTTGTTCAAAGTGCGAGCCTGGTACTCCTCCGTTGTATCGTATGCAAGCCCGAGTCTTGACTCTCTCCCATCAGAATTTCTGGAAGGGATTGTGAATGGGACGGGGGAGGTTTACTTATCTAACGCGCTCACCTGGAGTATCATCGAAGTCGACGACTACCTCGACAAGCACGGCCTATACGAAACGGCAGAATATCTATCCCAACATCTCGACAAAATACATACTGTGAATTGGCCAGTGACCCTTGAAATCCCCGCTTCGATGTCTGGCATCAAATACGGTGTACTGCACTTCCCACTCACGCGAGAAGACCACGAGGAGGATATATCGGCTGACGAAGGGAGAGAACGAATGACTGCCCTCGTGGCGCTGGTCCGCATATTCAAATTTGTGAAGGAAATGACAAGGACGTCGCGTTCAGCTGACTGCAAACTCCTCCTCATGCCGACAGGGGAAATCAGGCTTGGGCCGAAGACAGTCAGAAAAGGCGACTGGTACGTCACCCTTGATGATTATGGCCCGGATATCTTAATAAGGGCAATGGTGGATGGCGAGGGACTTGAGCCAGTGGGAAGAGCGGTTCCAATCTTGACGGATGAGTTGAGAAGGACAAAGGTGAAGTATCCGAGGGTTTTATTTGATATTGGATTTGAAGATTTAATAAAACTTACGGAGCCGGAAAGGGAGCGTGATGGGGCTTGAGCTATGTGAAATTATAATGGGGAAGATGGGGGAAGAATGGCAAAATTATTCGTAATTATCTCTTGTACAATAACCTTCTAGCGCGCTTCTAACAGCGACTTCTCAATACATAATATGTTTTGCGGCTACATAGTGTGATTTCAATAAATATTTAAGAAAATTTTCTTACAAAGTGTAGTTAGACTGGAACATATCCTGAAACGCTTCGAGGATTGTTGAGAGAAAGAGTCCATCAAGCCGTCATCAGATTTCATCACACCCATACGGAGCATCTGAGTTATTGAATATCCTAGTTAACTATGCGTGTACAAATCCCCAAGTTTCGTACAACTATTTTCATAGGCGATCCAAGCAGGTTTACTACGAATCATCGGGAATATCACCCACGGTGATTCCAGGGTACACAACACCCCGAAACTTCGCCATCTGCTCTCGCATTCTCTGAATCTGTCCTAGAGTCCACGAGTCGCGGCATTCGTCGTTAGAATAGGACATGTAATTATCTGTTTTCGAACTCTCCGTCAGCTTTACTTCCTTGGGATTTCTGCACCAAGAATGAATTCAATAAACTTACGGACAAGATCGAGTCCAGGCTGATCGGGACATGAATCCCCGAACAAGAAGTTAACAGTGTAACTAGGGAGCAATAAGAGAAGGGGAGGGTACCTTCCAACATCACAGCCTCCCAGAAATGGGGGTTGATCTTCGATTGGTGTATCATCGACCTGACGGTTGGATAAGATTTACTGAAGAAAAGGAGGTGGTGGTGATATGTACATAATCATAGCTTTTTTCACAGCCGTAGGCGAACGTGTGGTAGAGGCCGAACCACTAAGAGCAATGTCATTAGTATAATTTCGATATCGAATTGCTCTTAACCGGGCTCAAAAGATGGATAGGAGGCACTCACATGCCCCACCTCGTGAACTAACGTATCCCCAAGATTGAACTCCGGATCGCTGCCTCCCAAGAAAACAGTTCCGTTCTGGAAAACTCCGTCATGCATTATACCCCATTGCAAGTCTGAGGGCACTGTAGCCCAAGCCTGAGTTGTGTAATTGAGTGTTCTGTTTCATTAAATCAAGAAAACCTCTATCCGATGACGACGAGCTTACCCCATTGTGTAGATATTCAATGTGGCTTTATCGCCCTTCCGGAGCGCTACCACTTCTTCTTCAATCGCACTGATTTGTTTCAGATTATTATACCTTCGATATTGTTTAGCAGGTGTGTTGTGGAGCATTGCGAAAAACGCTAGAGAAATGGCATATGCACCATCGCTCATTGATTGTTCGAATTGTGTCCACAACGCGGAAGCGGAACCCAACAGGTCGAAAAGCGTCGTTTAAGACTTGTATTTGCGCGTCGATCCTTGCATCGCTGGTAATCGAAGTTGGTGGTTAACAAAGCATAGTCCAATAACATTACAAATGTAGGGAATTGAATCGTACGGGATATTTCCGCCTTCTTCCGTACCGTCAGCACTCAATATTTGCATATAAACCTGACGATGCGATGAGTATGGTACGACTCAATAAGATAAGTGAGTTTCGTGTCACATACATCGATAGTAAGTAGCACTGATGAATTGTCATTTTGCCTGAGCTCAACGCCAGTTCTCAAGATTTGGCGCGATAGATGGGACTTGAAGGCAGCTTGGTTGAGGGTCGTCCCGCATACGGGAGCTCTGTATGAAGAGGTCAGTAACTTCATCTCTTGAGCAATTGGCTTATTCGTTTTGCATTTCCTACCCTGCCGCTGCTCTGGTGTTCCAGTCGTGAGGTGGCATTGCGGGATAGGCAATGGCAGAGCTTGCCCAAATGATTGGCCATATCTTCGAGAATAACATGTTTGACTCGTAGCGGATGTCAAAGCAGCAGATGTTGTTAACAATATCAAAGATTGATTCTCTGTGGTGTTATCGAATAATTAGATTAAAAGGTCTTGGCGAGTGGAGACAGACGACTTTTCAAAGACGGCTAGGTCGGATTCGGAAACGTTACCGTAGGCGATCTCAAATTTGGCTGTCTTTCAATAATGTCCGCTCCACTACAGGACGTTGTGGCTGACATTTGCTATTCCAACCCAAAATTGACGTAGCATTGGATCGGAATAATGAAAGATGAAATTCAAAGAAAGGTTGGCCGTGTTATATTGTAGAAACGAAAACGGATGTAAGATCAAGCGCGGAATGTGCTCACGGCTTACCTCGCTATTCTGCGTCCGATGAGAGAAACTATATTACGCTTTCTCATATTGGTAGTGTCAGAATGCTTGAAATCACTTGCAAGACCCATCAAATTCATCTATAATACACTTCTTTTTTGATCTTGTCATATTCGATATGGGAGAAGACGGTCATCTCCAATCCCCCAACCGCCTCATCACAACCGCCCTCCACAGACAATTCCATCATCACGATTATCTTGATGCAGTGAAAGATGATGATATGTATCGGAGTTAAAATGAGGTGAATTGAGCTCTCTGTGTATCAGAGAAGGTTGGGCTAGAGGACACCTATATATAGCTAGTACAACGGCACGTGATATAGTAATGCACGTGATATAACCGTAACAATATGAAACACTTCCGGAGGCCGCTATTAAGCTCAGATCGCCTTGCTCTGCCTTCTCATCGGGTCGAAGCACTAGTTCCTCGGTAGAGAGACATTTCTCCACACATTCGCAAACTGTCATTTCGAGGGAACACTGTTGGCATGTAGTCCAGGGGCATTTTAAAGAAGACAAGGAAACTGTGAATTGTGAGTTCAATTTTGAATCGCTTTCTAAGAGAAGCTATCGTTGGCAAAGGGTCACTAGGAGGCGACGATACGCGGGATCTTCATCTGTGTTAATATAGCAGTGCTTTTCCTTGCCTTTCCTTCCCTTTTCACTTCTATTACGCTCTTTAAGATTTTTCAACAATGTTCTTCCTTCCAGTACCTCACACACATTACGACCACATGATCTGTCCTCCCTTCTCCTCTCCT
Source organism: Beverwykella pulmonaria (assembly GCA_001599595.1). Lineage (NCBI taxonomy): Eukaryota > Fungi > Ascomycota > Dothideomycetes > Pleosporales > Melanommataceae > Beverwykella > Beverwykella pulmonaria. The sequence goes on along the minus strand of BCHH01000010.1, from coordinate 256,356 downwards.
TGAACAACATAGCGGCAGTACTTTCTTGTGCCTGTGTCCAGCGATGAACCATGTTGAGCAAACCGTTATCTGCATTTAAAGCCTTGTTGGCTGTACCTAATTGAATCTTCCGCCCATATACCACCCGCTTAGGTGATGCTTCTACGAATAACATTCACAACCACAGAATATACAATGCGCCTTGCAACCTGTCAACTGTCATTCGTCCTCCCATCCTCCTCACGCAGAAACACTGCCCTGGGTCTTACTACATATTTGTAAAATTGTGTTCCAAGGTGGGCAGGCGTTCAAACTGCCCTGCGATGGCGTTATCTTGCGAACAGTGTGAATTAATATATAAGCCCTCACACTTCGTTCTCGCGCCCGATAAGGCGGTTTCTGCGATAGAATGGATCCACGACCTTCCCCAAAGACACCGTAGCCCCGCGGCGCTCCTCATGTGTCTCGACGGGGTTTCGTTGCGAGTCTTGATGATTAAAGGGACGGTTTATATCCGCAGAGCCAAGCTGCGCGTTTAGAGCTCCGGAGCATAGAGGCTTCGTACGTTTCAAGACAAAATGGAGTGGCCAACCCCACCTTATCACGACTCGAATAATGTTTATTGCGTTTACGGCTAAGAGATCGGCAGCCTGGGCGTGCTCGGCACTTCCTCTTGCACCGCCCCGGGGCCGGGGGATCGCTGCGAGCCAAGCATTCCAGATTGAGTCTCCTTCCACATTGGTTGCTTGTCATACGGCTGAAGCTTTTGTTCAATTTAGACAAACCAGTCTCACTCTACGACTGGCTTCATCAAAATTTATCAATGCTGTGACGCGTGCCAATGGTGACCTCGTGCACTACCGGCTAGGAAGGGTAGTGCAGCAGGATTGGGAAGGCAGTATGTTTTGTCTGCCGAGCGAACCATGGTAGTGCATCCTCCAGTCGACAATGTAGAATATAAAGCGGTAGTGTCCAGCTTTGCTATGTCTTTCTACGCCACCTCTCCATCATCCATTTCCTTGAGGACATCTTCATCATGTTCCTTTCGAGCGCTCTACTTTCCTTCGCTGCCCTCGCGGCAGCTAAAGAGGTTGCCAAGGACGAGATCAAGGCCGCCAAGCTCTATGACTCTGGTATCAAACATATGAACAACATAGCCTTGAAGATGGTATGTTGTATCTTTGTACTTACTTAACTTTGATACTGACCCGATATACAGGAAACATTTAACAGAGGAAGGGCAGCTGGCGTGTTTGAATCCGAACAATATTCTGAGATTCAAGCCGTAACAACGTGCAACAACGGCACTGCGGTCAGCGGGAAAGACACATTTAGGTGCAAGAATGTTAGAGGTGATGCTGCCATTTTTCTAAACTGATTCTAATTATTTGTAAGATCGACTTGTACCACTTTCTTTCCCATTCCGCTCTAGGGAGTACAAAGGGCTTCGGGTCTTCGTCTTGGGGCTGGACCTCAGACACTGGACGCGAATTTATTGCAATCGGCCAATCAGACGGCACTGCATTCGCGGAGATCACTAATGAAGGAAAGCTCGTGTACCTCGGACGCCTGCCACAGTACTCTACCCCAAGCGAGTGGCGCGAAATTCGTGCTCACAATGATTATATGATTATTGGCAGTGAGGCTCGGAACCACGGCATCCAGATCTTCGATATGAAGAAGGTTTGTTGACCCGTCTCTCACTTTCAATGTTTGAACTCATGTTGACATCAAGAATAGTTGCTCACCATTAACCCTGCTACGCCAGTGACCTTCAGCAACGAAAAAGACCTCGTTGGACACTACAATGGTCTTCCTGTTGGAAGCACTCACAACGTCGTGACCAACCCCGCTGGAAAATATATCTACTCTGTCGGTGCTCAGCCCAGGACTGACGCCTGCAAATCGGGCATCATCTTCATCGACATCTCCGACCCCTCGAAGCCAACGAGTGCCGGTTGCGCGTCATCTGATGGATATGTCCATGATGCACAATGCCTTTTCTACAAGGGTCCCGACACACAGTACGTGGGTCGTGAGATCTGCTACGGATTCAACGAGGACACCCTTACAATCTACGACATCACGGACAAAGCCAAGCCCGTAATTCTATCCATAACTTCCTATACCGGAGCTGCATACACCCACCAAGGTAATGTCCTAGACAAGGAAAATCAACAGTACTTGCTGCTCGACGATGAGTACGATGAGTATGATAAAACCGGTCCCGCCGCTCCTGGCAACCCCATTACCTACATCTGGGACATCTCCTCGCTGAAAGCACCAAAGCAGACTGGCTACTATAAGTCTGGTGCGAAGGGTATCGACCACAACCAATACGTTGCTGATGGCTTTGCCTACCAATCCAACTACGGCACTGGGTTCCGCGTGCTCGATGTGCGATCCATTGCTACCGATCCGACAGGCAAAGGCGTGAAGGAAATCGGCTTCTTCGATGTCTATCCCGAGGACGACAATGAGCCGGGAGGTGGCATCATTGACTTCGTGGGAACTTGGAGCTCCTACGCTTTGTTCAAGAGCGGATTCATCTACGTTAACACTATGGAGAGGGGTGGTTTTGTACTGAAGTTGCAGGACGGCGCTAAATTATAGATGAGATCGAAGAAGCGGGACATAGTAATGACTTAGAGCAGATGTAATGATGCTAATTTCTGCCCAACTCTCTACTCTCAGATACCCTGTTTCCTTGTGTTCTGTGGTAAATCAAGAAAGTGGAAACATACATGATAGTTCTGCACTGTCTTTGATAATCACACCAATGGGAAGTTTCCAGGGCTCACATGTGGGAATGGCATGACGTCCGTTTATGGGCTAGCGTTTTTTTTTCAGCTTCTACCGGAGAGTCTCCGACCATAGCAGCCACACAACGCCATCATCAACTCTATCCCGTCACGATCTTGGCAACGGCCAGGGACAGATGGCGTTTTCTGTGGCAACCTGCCGCTATCGGGACAATTAGATTGTGGCGGTTTCCGCCTAGCCCGCGCCCGCGGAGATTGCCTTGGCGTTATTCCTCCCTCCCAATCAACGATCACCTCGAGATTCGCCCACCTGCGCCCAGCCTCGTCGCTCGAAAACGTCGTGCTCTCCTTCCAAAGTCGCACAGCGCGAGGGATAGACATGCGCTCGCCAAGATGGTGTTTCCCTATTGCCTGGCTGCTGGTCGCGCGTTCCGATGCCTCAATTGTCCTGATCATCCAGCTGCCCTACATGGCTAGCGGCTCCGTCGACAAGCATGACAGACGGTTGTCAAGAGCCATATACGAGGTTACCCAGCAGAGTATATGAACCCTCATATGCCCGTTTCTATTTCTTTGATCCCAGTCTCTCGCTCTTCTGCTCTCGTTATCATTATGAAGACCACCTCAATTTTCGTCGCTGCAGGTTTCGCTGTCCCCGCTTTGTGCGGTGGGAAGAAACTCGTCACCTCAGAAGCTCTCCAGAAGCTCATCAACATCGAGGATCTGCTTGCTGGCTCCCAGAAGCTGCAGGACTTTGCGGATGCCAACGGCGGAAATCGCGCCTTCGGAGGTGCAGGCCACAATGCTACAGTAGACTATCTCTACGATACCCTCAAGGCGACCAAATACTACGACGTGAGCAAGCAGAGCTTCGTTGAACTCTTCTCCTCCGCAACCGTCGACTTCACTGCAGGCGGTACCAAGTACATTGCCAGCTACATGACATATGGCCCATCTGGACAAGCCAGCGCTCCTCTGGTTGCTGTGAGCAACTTGGGATGCGCAACAGCTGATTTCCCCGCCAACATCTCTGGAAAGATTGCCTTGATATCTAGAGGAGAGTGCACATTTGCAGCAAAAGCTACAAATGCAAAGATCGCTGGTGCTGCCGCTGCCATTGTTTACAATAATGTTCCTGGTTCACTTGCGGGCACTCTTGGCGGAGTTGGCGATTATTCCCCAACTGGTATGCAACTCTGTTCAGTCAAAGAGACTATCAAATAACCATATAACAGTTGGTGTGGATCAAGATGTCGGTACCGCCCTCCTCGCTGCCATTTCAACTGGCGAGGTTGCTGCCACTCTCGATGTAGCAGCCATGTCAGAGAACCGCACGACCTGGAACGTCATCGCCGAAACCAAAGGTGGAGACCACAACAACGTGCTCGTGGTAGGCGGACATACCGATTCTGTTTTCGCTGGACCAGGCATCAACGACGATGGCTCGGGCACCATCGGCGTGCTCAAAGTTGCTGAAGCCCTCACCAAATTCAAGGTGAAGAATGCAGTCCGCTTTGCTTTCTGGAGCGCCGAAGAGTTCGGGAAACTTGGATCCTTCGCCTACATTAAAGCCCTCAATGGCACTCTTGGCGGAAACTCCACTGAAGTCTCCAAGATCCGGGCTTACCTCAACTTTGACATGATTGCCAGCCCTAACTACGTTCTTGGCATTTATGACGGCGACGGCAGTGCATTCAATTTCTCCGGTCCCGCCGGCTCCAACACTATCGAGAAAGATTTCGAGGACTTCTACACGACGAAAGGCCTGCCATATGTTCCTTCCCTATTCAGCGGCCGCTCCGACTACGCCGCCTTCCTCGAAAACGGAATTCCCTCAGGTGGCTTGTTCACCGGCGCGGAGCAGCTCAAGACGCCAGAGGAGTTTCAGCTATTCGGCGGCGAGGCCGGCGTGGCCCTTGACGCGAACTATCACCTGGCTGGTGACAACATCGATAACCTAGCTTTGGACGCGTATCTGCTCAACACACAGAGCATTGCAAACTCAGTTGCCAAGTATGCGAGGAGTTGGGATGGAATACCAGCGAGTAATGGGACTAAGAGGAAGAGGAGTGCGGAGCTGCATAGGTATTTTGCGCGGTTCGATCATGCGAGTACGCATGATCATGCTACGCCGTGTGGGCAAGGAAATATTGCTATTTGAGCGGAGGATCAGATATTCGATGAGATAAGTGGTGGTGTTTGAGGAACAGCGAGTGGCAATTGTCAATGTTGTATTATTGATAATTTGGAAGAGTTTTCACCACCGCACCTGCCACTTCTCCCAAGCCTAGATATGTGAAGATACTGGCGCAAACCCTATGCTAGTATGGATTGATCTTGCCTTGCTGGTGCATTATCTTGGTGGAGAGAGGCATGATCACAGCCTGAAGACTTCATGAGCATCTCACAGCCTGTTATTTTTGGCCGCATCTTTCAAGTCACTCCCCGTTGTGTATTTGGATCCTATTAATTTTCAATATGCATCAAACCATCCTTCGTTCTCTCCCTTTGAGTAGTATTTACTTTGCTTTGGTGTATTATTTATTTCACAGTTGATTTACTTCCACTTCTCTAAATTTCATACCTTACGTCCATTTTCCCAAGCGCTTACACTTTCAAGTGCAAGTGCCTTCTATCGCGCATATGAGAGAGATTCGGATACTTCAAGTTAGATTTTTGGCGTGGATCCTGCGTGCTAAGCCAAGGAATGACCGCAAACTTGCTCATATTGCAGACAAAGTCAGCCACCAAGGTACCTGCCAAGCCTGTCATCTTCAGACTCAAAACGATCTTGATTCCAGGTAAAGCGTAATTCAGAATGTTTTCGTTCTTCATTACTATACTTTTGCATGAAATTGTTACCGTGAGCGGTCTTGCAAATCCCGGTAGAAAGGTTAATCCGGAAACGAAAATCGCATTCCCTAGTACCAAACAATCATGAAAAATATTGAAATGACTATTCCAATTTTATCCACAGCAACTGCAAGTGCAAGCGCCATTTCCTCGATGTCATCAATGGGACCCATGTCTGGAATGGCCTCCACCTTCTCAGTCAACACGCGTGTAACGCTCTTCTTCACCCGGTGGAATATGTCGACGCTAGCCTCCTACGTATTCACGGTATTCTTCCTCTTCACCCTTGGCATCTCCAATCGCTTTCTTGGTGCGTTGGAAAGCCAGCTTGAACAACGCTGGAAAGAACGGCAGAAGCAGGAAGTTAAGGAAATACTTTGTTCCACAAGCGTTATGAAGATGAGAAGCAGAAGAGTCTCTCTTCGATTTTGGGGCACGAGAGTAATTGGAGTCGCACCCTTTGGCCAGCACCTCCAAGACTGGATGAGGAAGAGCAGGAAAAAAAGCCTCTAGGCCCAGCTCGACTGGATACTGGCCAACAGAGGAACACGGAGAATGGGAGGAAACAACGGCTGTAGAGGCTAAGTGAAGCATCGAATTTTAAGAGAGACGGAGTGAGAGCTACCCTGGAGTTCTTTAGAGCTCTAATTCGGTATATACTGTAAGTCACTGTTAGAGACTTTCTCGGAAATAGTTTAGGACGTGCTTCTGATAATACAGGATGCTGGCGGTGATGACTTACAATGTCGGGTTCTTTTTTGCTGTCACCGGAAGTGTGTTCCTTGGCGAATTCGTGTTTGGGAGGTATATGCAGGGTGGAAGCAAAGGGTGGCAGGAGAGTGGCTGCCATGAATGAGTGCAGGTGGAAGAATCAGGGAAATAATTGTGCTTCAACAACAAAAAAGACTTAAGTGTAAGTGTTACCCTTCAGACGACGAAAGAATTTGTCGGACTTCAGCCTAAGAGAACTTTTCATGACAGGATGGTTTTACTACGCGAAGCCACTTCACAGAAGGTGTGACGAAGCTGGATATTTAGAGTGCTGTCAGTCTATCCAGCGAGATTGGCTACCACGTAATTCTGAATACGACCGAGCCATTGAATGGAGTACTACCATTTCTGCTATATTCTGAACTTCTATATTGCCCTTTTGTAGCTTTCACGGCATTTCACGCTGGTTATAGCCGTCTGTTAGATAGATGATGAGTTTTCTCACCTATAGACTCTGTTTTGGTACCTCACAAGAAAACATAATCAATTCGTAATTGGAAACTGAATGTTTGTCGTGTACGAGCAGCTATGGGAGTCGATACGATACATATATCTCATTATATATTTCCTGTAAGCAAAATACTCTTAACTTTCATACAACGTCTCCGTGGAGTAATAGGATGCATAAGTGAACCAGAGCGAAGCGTAACAGCTAAACGGATTTATTGAGTCATAGTGAATGCTATCATTATTGATGCTTCACAATGTATATATCCAACACTACGACTAAGCTACACTCACTCTACCTGCTATGTAATCCCTTGAATTGTTCATCAACGTCGACTTTCATGACGCAGGTTATTTCTCTAAACTATTCACAAGGCACCTTTGGGCACAGGTTGTCTCCATTACCTTCACCGCAGGGAGGAGCTTTAATCTACCGACAATGCCTTCACAGAGGTACTACTTTGTAAGCAGGGTTTGGGTAAGAGGGTATGAAGATGTGTATTGTGTGCGTGATATGTACAGCTGATATGTATATGACGGATTTAAATACCTAAACCACAATTTCTCTTCTCTACTTTTCCACCACAACAGCATCTCAACTCAAGAACCACAACCTGAGCACTCACGGCGATTCAGACACATAAACTAAATGAGCAAAAACAACCCCACGCAACAGAAAACAACCATGGCTTCTAGAGACTATAGCTACGAGCAGGCTCTGTACAGCCAGGCCCGCCACCAGGACCTTTCTGACAGCGAAGCTCGCCACGCTGTTCGAAACCAGATCACCAGAATTTTTGAACTATTCCATGACGAAGACATTATGCGCCGGTTAGTCGCATGTCGGTGCGCGATTTCTATGGTAGACTGCCACAATCTTACGGCGGCAGGACTGGTCGTAGCATTGCTGTCCACCACCGTGTGCGGGAGTTGCGTGAAGGCCACTGCCGCGATGAACGTGAGCGTGACTACGATAGTGGGCGTGGGTATCGAGGCAATAGGCATGGCCACACTTCCGATCTGCATGGAGACGATTGGACCGATACGCGCGCTGTAGAGCTTGGAGAGCATCGAGAGCGTTTGGCGGAGCGATACCGATCAACAGTGGAGGACGCCGGATCGTGGGCATACCGCAAGGCCATGGAACGCTCCATCCAAGAGAGCAGGGGCTACGGTGGTGGCCCTCGCGACCACTCGGGACGTTCACACAGTGATTTTCGCCACCATGGCAGCTCTCGAATGGCCCACAAACACCCGTATGGTTACGACGAGGTGGATGACGAAGAGTATGCATACTAATCTCGTCGCTGCTAAGTTGAAGCTAGAAATGGATCGCAACGGTTTATACACCGATTGCGCCCACTTCACTCACTCGTCGATTCTTTGATATGTAGGTTTAGCATGATAAGTATTGCTTTGGGAGACTGATTCAGGATATCAGAGTTGTGACTCAGATGGTTGCTCCTGCTTTTTGAGATTTCAGATGAAGAGGCTCTGATATTTCGTTAGCTATATTCCTGCGTAGCTGTAGTATTACCTTCATGGATCTAAGAACCTTCTTCTACTTTTTCCATTCGTGATGTCGATGGCGTTTTCGTGCTTGGCTTGTGCGGATTCGCACCTTTCAAGCTTGTCGATGATGATATCGGTCTAGTAGATTCTCTCTACGACATATAATCTGATATTACCTAGCGTAGCGCGATGGTCAGGGCTTGAATGGTCGGGCCTTGCGCCTACATCAAATTCTTGGATCTTTCATAGTCGTCTATCTATATGCAATCTAGCTTATGTGAGGAGACGGGCTTCAGCCGCCGCTGCCGTATCCTAAACCAATGCTGCCTCGGACTGCTTATCGATTCAAAGATGGTAGCGCACCCGGCTCAGGTGCATCACGGTCAGGATTAATGCAGGGACACTCGCAGTCGTCGGTCCGGCTATCGTTCGCAACCCCAGGGCAGGCAACCGCAAAGTCACGCATTCCAAAGTACCGCACTATCTTGCCATCTTGCCATGGGGAAGTTGCATCGGGATTTGGGAAAGGGAGTGCAGCTGATCTCTTGAGGAAGTTTCTCTCCTTTGCAGGAACACGGTTTTGGAGGAAGCATCTCGGCGCGTCTAAGTCACCGTCTTCGTCACGTACTGGCCCCGGATCACATTGGATATATCAAACTGCACACTGTACTCAACGGCCAAAACTGACATCGTTCTACGCTTACTTTTACTTACCTATGCAATCACTGCGGGCGCTGCGCAATCGAGTTGGTGTTTATGTTTATGCTTGGCATTGGTGATACGCGAATGAGCTCACTGCAATGCAGGAGAACACTGAAGATCTAGCTTAGACGTCGATCCCCTTTTTCTTATGGAGATAAAGCGAGGCAGCCGCCGTCAAGTCTCGATATACTAACAATGCTCAAAATACACAACGTACAGCCCTCTAGGCCTAAGAGTACTCTATCCTGAGCTCCTTCCTGGCCTCTGTCGCCAGGTCCAGGAGATGTGCTCGACTCTCCTTCGAAAAGACGTGCAGGTAAGCCACGAACTTATTCACACCGGTCGAGGGATGGGGCACCTTATCGCCCTTCTTAGCGAACGTGAGATGCTTGGACAGATGCTTAGCGATATCCGGCCGCCTTAGTGCCAACTCCTCGGTCACGTTGCCCGACTCCCAGATGCCCTTCTTCGGCTCGTTAAAGGCGGCCAGGACCCACACCTTATCGGCATGGTACTGGGCGCCGCCGCGGTAGGGCTGGGAGAGGGCACGGGCCCGATCCGAGGCGTTGCGCAGTTTGGTGATGAGCAGCAGGGCCCAGTAGTCGACGCCCCACGTGGTCTTGATGATGTCGCAGGTGTCGAGCCCCGGGGGGCGGGTGTTGATCTCGACGAGCCAGGATACTGCGGGCTTGCCATTGTGGGTCTGGCGCGGCGCCATTTCGGGAACGCCGGATGCCTTGAAGCGCCACTCCATGGTCGAGTTATCGACGCGGGCCTCGCAGTGGTAGATGCCGTTGCGGAAGCCGAGCCGCGTGATGCTCTGTAGGACCGAGTCGTAGACGGCTTGCTGTTCGGTCGCGGGCAGTTGGGATGGGAGTAGGTAGTCTAGTTCACCGAAGGAATCTGATCCGTTCTCTGCGCTCTTAGGGTTTTCGTCACCGATTTCTGTTCCATGTTAGCCTTCGCGAACGACAGGGAGGGAGGAAAATGCATATCCCAAAAAAGCACCTCGCCGTCGTACATGACGAAGTTAATATCGACCTCTGGGCCATCACAGTAATGCTCCATCACGAAGTAAGTGCCGTGTCGATCGGATCTCATACGAGGAGCAGCCTCTTCCAGCTGCTGAATATCGTTCACCTTGAAAACAAGCTCTGAAGCCCAGCCTCGGCAAGGCTTAATAATAATAGGCCACGGCACATCTTCTGTTCTCGCAATGTGAAGTGCTTCTTTAACGTCTGACGCTATGAAGGACTTCCGGCCTTCAAAGATACTCGTCTTGAACTTGTTGGTTGCGATTTCATAAGCAGCGACAGGCTCGCAAGGCAAGCCCAGCTCTTCCGCGGCGGTCGAGACAGCGACATGGTAGCTTTCATAGGTAGTGACGATGCCGTCGATTGGCCGGCCGGACTCTTTGGCGTATTGTTTAACAGCAGCAACGATCCTTGCTGGAAACCCGGCATCGTATCCGCACTCTACGGGAATGAAGGCCTTGCACCAGTGAGCGAATTCGGAACGCCGCTGAAGATCGTGACCTTCGACAGCCAGGACGATGATATCAATCCCTAGCGATTCCCCGGCTTCGTACAGTTGCGCTGAACAGGCCCCTTCAAACGGAAACGCCTCCCCGCCCTCGACGATGACTATGGTCTGCCGCTCCAGACCACCGGCTAGGAGAGGCATACACAAGCGCTTGTCCAGTTCCTTCTCGAGAAAAGCGAAGACCTCCTCAGTGCCTGTGCTTGAATCATTGCGCAGGCGAATAGCACCGGCAGAACCCTGGAGAAGGGCAACAAGACTTGTCGATGTAGTCCACTCGCCACCGGTGAAAAGCTGGAGAGGCTGTGCGAGCGCCGCTGTTCTCTCGACATGCTCGACGTCGTGCATGCGGCTGGGAAGAATGTTCGAGCGTATGATGTTGCCATTTCCTCGTGGAGCTACCAGCTTGGCAGCCCGAGTAGCTGTGATGCTCGCCTCTAGCGTTTCAAGAAGAAACTCGAAGTGGAGACGTCCGAGATCGTTAGACGGAATTTCGCTTTCGCTTCTACTTCCTCCTTCCGGCTGCAGAGAAATGCGCAAGCCAGAATCGCGCAGTGTGAACGCAGCAGGTGCCTCAATCGGCTCGAAGATGATGTCCGCTGACTGGAAAAATCGCTGCCCAGCGGCCGCCTTGGGCTCGTCGTCGACAACCTTCCATGAGACCTTCCACGATGCCTCAGGCCCATTGGCATGCTGGACAATAATCCGAGCACTCATGATTTTCAAAAAAACGATGAATAATGGTAGGAAAAAGGTCGGCGAAAGGGGGCACAGTTGCGCAACAAGGGGACAACGGCGCAAGAAAGGTGCGAAACCGACGCGAGGAGGTGTGTAAGAGTCGCGGCGACAGAGGAGACCGCCAGAAGTGGTACTCGAGACTCGAGTGATGCTCTCTCTCTGAGTGACCCGATACCGAACCGAAGAACTGCCAGATCTCTCGTGAAATGTCAAATACGACCCCTCGAACGGTGCGGGATGCGTCCTTCGGCGCACCTCCTTATAGGGCATAGCCTACTATATTGCATTTATGACGACATTTTCTCACTAATCCGCCCGAACGCTTTTCACATCCCACAACCATCCCGCTGGGACTGACCCATGATTGGCAATATCCGGTCCGCAACATCGCGAATCCAAAAGTAAGAAGCAAACAATTCGCAGCCTTCTCATCGCCTGTATTACAGTATGGCCCTCGAAGCGTACAAGATGTGGGTGGATGGTAAAGAGCAAGAAGGAAAAGCGGTGCAGTCAGTCAGCCTGCGTCCCTCTCCTCACATCACACATCGGCCAGTCTAATAAACCTTCAGGATCCCCATCGAAGATCCTGCAACCGGAGAAATCTTCGCGCACTGCCATGCAGCATCCGCAGAGGACATCGACTCGACCGTCCGCCACGCCCACCAAGTTTTTAAATCAGGCATCTGGTCCCAAGCACCCCGCCATGTGCGCGCTGACGTCCTCGACAAGACGGCGGAGGTGCTCACGGCGAATATGAAACGACTTATCGAGCTCGAGGTCCGGCAAACCGGTCGCGCAATCCGTGAGATGAATGCGCAGGTCCCGACGCTGGTGAAATGGTTCAAGTACTACGCTGCACTTATCCGCACTGAAGAGCGATCTGTCCTGCCCACAGTAGGGAAGCTGCATAACTGGGTTGATCGAAAACCGTTGGGTGTTGTCGCGCAGATCACGCCATTCAACCATCCGCTTCTCATTGCTGTGAAGAAAATCGCACCGGCGTTAGCGGCAGGGAACTCGATTGTCTTGAAGCCGTCTGAACTCACACCTTTGACCTCTCTTGAGTTAGGCAAGATACTGAAAGAGGCTGGTTTGCCGGATGGTGTATTCAATGTGCTTCCTGGAGATGGCGCGACTACCGGCAAGGCGCTTGTCGAGCACCCACTGATCAAGAAGGTGGATGTCACAGGTGGTACGCCTGCTGGAAGAGCGATTGGCGCTATCGCTGGCGGCAACCTTGCCCACTTTACTGCCGAGCTTGGAGGCAAGGCTCCACTCATCGTCTTTGAGCAAGCAGCAGTTGATCTGGCTGTGAATGGAATTGTCTTTGGGTCCTTTATTGCATCGGGTCAGACATGTGTCGCCGCCACCCGCATCATTGTGCAGAATAAGATTCTGCCAGCTGTGGTCGAAAAACTGAAGAAGAAAGCATTCTCGATACAGCAAAGGATGGGATCGCCAAAGAACGTCGAGTCTATGATGGGCCCGCTAGTCTCTGCCGAGCAGCTTGTGAACGTCCGGATGCTCGTCGACGATGCAGTCAAGACTGGCGCTATGGTTGTAACCGGTGGGAAGAAGATGAATGGTAGATCGCTCATCGACGACACCGAGTTCGACAAAGGCTACTTCTATACCCCTACGATCTTGACTGATGGACCAGCAAAGATTGTCGATACTCGAATATGGAAAGAAGAGGCATTTGGTCCAGTCATTGTAGTCGTGGGCTTTGATACAGAAGAGGAGGCCCTCAAACTCGCGAATGACAGTGAGTTTGGGCTTGGTGCTGCTGTTTGGACGCAAGATTTGGCCCAAGCGTTCCGCGTCGCGGAGGGAATCGAAGCTGGTATCTGCTGGGGTACGTCCAATTGCGGTTCATAGGTTTAAGGAAGTAGCTAACAGCTATCAGTGAACACTCATCATCGGAACGATCCAAGCAGTCCTTGGGGCGGTATCAAGAGTTCTGGCATTGGAAGCGAGAACGGCATTGGTAAGAGCTCTAGATTTTGGCTGATTGACACTGCTAACTCTCGCAGATGCGTATAATGCGTATACCACGACCAAGAGTACTATCATAAACTATGCCTCGGTGGAAGAAGGCCTTGCAAACGACGATTGGTTTAGAGAAGGCGCAGGAGAAGTAAGGTATGGCTAATAGCCATTTGATGTACGCAAGTCATATTGAATTAATAACCCCACAACTCTTCTTTTTATTAGTCCATAAAAGCCTTGGGAGTGATTTGACGTATATAGTGGCATTGCATGGAGATCAAAACACGTAAAAAACGGTATGAAGAAGACTGTGAAAGTCTCCTGTTTATGGCCTCGCCAACATTCTAGGGATAGATTTATAACCTGACGTTATATCGAAACAATTTGCAAGACCTCGCATTTCGGTCGTAACGAATCAGAGTTTAGACAAGGATCCCTGTCGAGCTCGCCAGGCAACCGTCTCCAAAATTCACGACCTCTTCTCTTCCTCATTCACACTTCCGTCTATCTTCCACTATGAAGACTTGTGCTTCAAGCCCTAATAGACTCCTCGGACTTGCGAATGAGCTGATCCTATCCGTTGCCGACTTTTTGAGTTCAGAAGCCGACATCAGCCACCTCGCCCAAACGAACAAAAGACTTCACACTCTTCTCTCAAACTACCTCCTCCAATACAATGTGCAGTACAATAACAGCGAAGCGCTAGAATGGGCTGCAGAGAAGAACAACACAAATCTAGCACGCAAGCTCCTCGAGTGTGGAGCCAACGTCGGATCTATCGTGCGTAATTCGACCCCTCTGCATACTGCGTCGGTGGCTGGGCATCTTGAGATAGTGCATCTTCTTCTGGACGCTGGAGCCGCTATTGATTATTGGGAGCCATTTCAACACTCTGTTGGTCTCCGTGACGGAAAGCCGCTGGCCCTCTCCATCACAAAAGAGCACATAGCAGTCTCTCATCTTTTGATCTCGCGCTCAGCGGATATTAATGGTCCAATACAACAGTTTTACCGACGGCCAGAGAACACAGCACTACATCTCGCAGTAAGCGTGCATCTGCCTACTGTTGTGAGGCATTTGCTCCGGAGGGGCGCAAAGGTGAACCCGGAAGCCATCGGGTACGATCAATTGTTTCCGTTGCAATGTGCACTTCTGGAGAATACCGACACTCACCCTGACCGAGCGCTTCAATGCGTTCTGCTACTTTTGGAGTATGGCGCGGACGTTGATGTTACGGGAGGTGAAAATGGCCGATTTTGGCCAAGCTCGCGGTCATTGGGTCAGGAGCATGGAGATCCTAGAGTTCGGGCGCTGTTTTCAAAAAGACAACTACCTCTGATTACTAGAGGTGGTGTATGGGACACCTCTAGGCCTTGGATGTCCCCAATTACACTGGAAGAGAAGCAGCAGTTGCTTGGGCCGCGGTTGGAAGATCCGATCTTCGATTTGAGCCAGTTTAGGATTGATCAAGAGAGTCAGATGATATATTTGGAGACCCCATTCCCTCCTCTTGAGAAGTTCAATTGGAGTTTTGATGGAAAAGAGGTGAACATCGAGGAAGGCTTGGGGGGTCTGGAGCTGTAAAGGGGTTTTGCGTCTTCACCCGCATTCGCACGATACAATAAAGTCAGTAAGATAGGGGCCGTATGTACTTCAGCTTTTCATGCCCCTTAGGAAATTTAAGAATTGCATCTTTACGCAGACTTAGGTAATGTCTCCTTGCGAATCCTTGGTCGTAACTACAATTAGTCTTGTTAGTCTTCCATCAAAACGTCTTCTTGATAATGACAACTGTCTATCAACCACGAGAGTCGTTATAAATTTTCACAAATCAACAAGACACTACGCATCACACTGGCCGATCACTTGCTCCAACAAAAACATACGAAAAGAGGAAGGGCGCTCCTATAGGCAGCGCCGCATACATACCTCGACGTGGCGTATCGGCTAGTGCAACTCGGAGCAACCGTTGACAGCTCTGATTAACCACCCAAATCGCCCCCTGGGTTTGGCTGGAGGGATTCAACAATCCATTCATGTGTCTGCACAATCCATTCATCCTGCAGCTTATCATGAGAGTCTGGGGATGGTCAACTTGTTCCTGGAAGCTGGAGTAGATCCGATGTGGATGGATTATGACCAGACTGCTCTTCAATAGCAATATTGCAACGTAATAAAGTTTGTTGCGCGCAGATTAGTCACCCAGCTGAAGCCCTTGAACGCCACAATAACGGACGGTGGGAAGACTGTGTTGCTGCTTGCTTGCGCCAGCTAGCTACCGGGCGTAGTGAAATACTTTCTGAAAACCGGGCTGAACGTGAACTGCAAACCATCTTCAATTATCGCCCACTTCTATGAGAGCTACTACACCTCAATCATTTAGCTAGACGGCACCCAGACTACTGCTTCAACGGTAACGGGCTCCGAACGCCGGAGACTCTTCTGGCCTATGGTGCTAAATTTGTAGATTCAAAATGCTAGCCCTTGGAGTGACGTATTGATCTTTACGTGCGTCTAATAGTTAACAGAAGAACGCCGGAAATCGCATACAAATACCCAAACAACAAGATAGACATATCCTGGGTGACGTTGCCCTTCGAGGATGAAGACGTCGGTTGATTGCATCTCTTAAAGGCCCTCTGCTCTGCGACCTTACAGTGATTGGGGGCTGGCGCGAAGAAGCCTTCAGGGAGAGTACTAGACCAATCAAACTTGAACTCCCCGAGCGACCAACCTGGGGTCTGTCAGACCTTTCGCGCCTAATAGCCACCCTCACACCACATCTCTCTAAGAACGAGTAAACGTATACCCTCACCAAACGCAGATGACGAGTTCCTCCTAGCATGAGAAGTATACATACGCATGGAAAGACCCGCACCACAACGTGTACGTGTTGCCTGACTTCTAGAAGATGGAACATGGCAGTCGTAAAGCCCAAGACGACCAAGAATCCAGGGACACGGAGACGACGTCAGTCAAAAGTTAATATTCCAAGCCGGAGTAAATATCTAGATTTAAGCTCGTGTCCGTTGCACGCCCAGAATGCTTCATCGGAAAGCTGGGCATGCTTCGGGACGCGTCACAGTGTGACGGAGATGCACGATGCGATGAAAACGGCTTTTGCCAAGACCTGATGGGGAATATGGGGATGTGAAAGAAGCTGAAGAGAGCGGACGGGCCGACATCGTAGCTGTGAAATGAGTAACCTCCTTAACAACCTGCGACCTGATGGACTGTGCTGGTAGTGAAGGACTTTGGATTGACACCCATTGAGATGATGAGAACTGGGCTTCCTTGTGCATCGCGGTCGTTTCTTCAAAATGAAGGTAGATCTTGGCAGAGAAGGACGACTCGACGCGATCATCCATGAGCAGGGCACGGTTCCCATTGGTTAGAGAAGATTTCCTGCGACGGTCGGAGCTCAGACCGGGCGGAGGTTTGGTTTCATGCACGCCTGAGGAGCCAGGCTAGAAAAAGTCGCCGGGCGATGTGTTTGCATTATTATTACATACTGTTAACCAAAAGAGCTGTTGTTGGCATTTCAGGACTACGTGCGATTATTAGCTGAAATGTAAGACTAGTTATAGGAAGGGGCTATATCAATCAACACCGTACTACTTGATCGTATTATACTTACAGGTTGGAGGTATACAACTTCTTTGGAATGTTCACTAATAATGAATAGTTGCAAATGAGTAGTGCCTCACAACGCTGGGTTTCGTGTGCGCGTTTTCTGAAGTTTCGGGCTACATCGGCAAAATGTAAATTAGAATCTGGTTGTTGTGGTTAACCATGGTTAACCATGGTTAGCTAGGTTAGTGAGATTTGGTGGTTAGTGAGATTACGAGAGCCTCATTTGGCGGGTCGCGATTACCGTGATTAGCTGTGGTTACCACGAGCAATCTATACAGGTATCTGGTTACCCTGATTACCCAGGTTGACTTTATTTGTTATTATAGTATGTATCACTTTAGTAGCAAATTCTCTCCATTACAGAAAGGTTTGTATCAGGTTTTAGAGCTTTGTGTCAAAAACGTATATATTGTTCTATCACACATGCC